>JAABOM020057904.1:1779-14560 GCA_011800125.2 Solanum clarkiae
TTGGAGAAACATATCCCTTGAAGGGTGACCAATTACACAGGACAAGAAATTTCTATAACATGCACCCAAATCATTGTTCTTCACTATGGAAGAAAACATTTAACTTCAAAATGGCTCTATAACAATGCATTCAATCTCTTTTCTCTTTGGGAGAGAACCACATTTGTATGTGTGATAGCGAACAATGAAGTCCATACAACATGATATAAGCTGATCTCTCAGACATGTCTTAGATACCTCTCAATTGAAAAACTGAGGGTACTGCAAGGTAGAAAAAAGTTAATATGGGGAAGAAAAAACATCGTTGTAGAGAAAAACAAATTAGGAAAATTGAGGAAAAACATACTGGTGACTGGTGAGATACTATAATTATCTAGCAAGCAAAGAAGCCTTTTTACAAAATAATGGAAGTGGACCAAATGCATGCAACAGAGAAGCTGGATTAGTTGATCTACGAAACGCATCTCCTTTTTATTCCACATCAGGATTGGCTTTTTGTACAGAAATCAAACATTTTAAAACAACTAACAGAACAAGGTCATACCTCCCAGCATTGAAGATATCTTTTAGTTCATTGTGGAAAATCTTGAATTGTTCTACAAATGCCTCACTATATTGTCCAGGTTGCTTGGTAAATCTTTCAAGCATTGCTTCTGCTGATACTAGATCTTCCGGGCCAGCATTTCTGTGGAGCTTGTTTTGTATAGTATGTTTGATTTCTTGCTGAAGGACGGATTTTTTTTCAATAGCAACGACATATAAATATTAGACAATAAATATGGAAATATTGATAATGCAAAGAAAAATTAAATAAATAAATATTTGGTAGCAGCTCAAATTACAACCTTAAGATCATGTGGAATATCATTCCTATGAGCAATGTCCCTGATTCTCGTTAAAGCAACAGATGCAGTGAATTGTGCTTTAAAAGAAGGCAAGCACGGTTGCATCTTGCGGATTACAAGTATTTCCTGTATATAAGGAAAGAAAAACCCTTCTAAGCCACTCAAAAAAGAGTAAGGCAAGCAAAGCTTGAGAAATAAATAACCGACTCAAATCCATAAAGTACAGAGTGATGATTTTTCTTACAACCTTCCAACTTTTCACATTCTGCTCCCAAGTTACCTTTTTGTTTGCAATACAACTCAAGCTTTGTGATCACATAATCATATTTACAGACAAAAGGGGCGCCTTTGAGCAACAGTAAAGTATGTGACCTATAGGTCATGGGTTCAAGTCGTGGAAGCAGCCAGTGCTTGTATTAGGGCAGGCTGTCACATCACATCACACCCCATGGGGCGCAGCCCTTCCCCCAACCCTGCTAACCTAGGGATGCTTTGTGCACCTGACTTCCCTTTAGACTTGACCACAATATTAACTCAATCATAGAAGCAAGAACATTTTCTTTTCAGGTACTTGCTCTAAACCAAAATTCAAGGAATAAAAGAGACCAACTAAATTCTTCCCACAAAAAATGCTAAAGAGACCAATATCGACTGCGACGTCTACACTGAAATTACATTTGTGCGATTTCAAGTCACAGTTTATTATAACCGAGAACTTCCAGGAGGGCAGTGCACACGATTTGAAACGTGGTGGATAGTGTTCCTTGCTTCAACCTTGTTGTCCAGTCACTTATGGCTTATTGTCACCAAATAGTACCACCACTTAACAGATCGAACAAGAATTTCCAGAATGAATTGACTCAATGGGCTCACAGATCAAAATTAATTTCTCAAGAGAGACCAGTGTGTTCCAGGATCCAAAGAGACAATAAAAATTAAATAAGTATAGTGCACTTAACGACACCTGAAGTGTAATGTCTCTCCTACGC
The DNA here is from genome assembly GCA_011800125.2 of Solanum clarkiae. NCBI lineage: Eukaryota > Viridiplantae > Streptophyta > Magnoliopsida > Solanales > Solanaceae > Solanum > Solanum clarkiae. The sequence goes on from JAABOM020057904.1 coordinate 3,614, forward strand.
ATGACTTTTTCTACTCCACGAGATATAAGCCTGGAAATCTCTGCATGCTATTTGGTCGATGGTGACCCCCATCTTCAAGGCAAGGAATTTGCCCTGTGTTTATCCACTGCACCCAAGAGTAATATTCAGTCGGGATGGAAATGAATCAAACCAAGCAAGTCATCTAAAAATTATACAAGACCTTTAGATAGACAGCTGCATACGTGAGAGCCTCCAAGCGATGTGAACTATCCATGTTTTCAGCAACTAGTTCTCGAACAACTTCAAGCTAAAAAAGTAGTAAAAAATGAAGACAGCTAATAATAAAGCAATGTAGACAAATCTTGGGTTAGAACCTTTACACAAAACGAAAAGAAGAAACCCATATGAATTGCAATTAATAGAGAATAACATCACTTCCATACTTTAGTGTTGGTGTTAGATCTCCTCAACCAGCTACTTTTTAATCACATGATTAATCATTGTTCGGAAAGTATATTTTTGTTGTCTCTAATTGGAATGACTAAAACTACCTTTAGATATGAAAAAGTTATTTAAGGATGCATAAGTATCTGAACTTCAGCTCTGAAACACATAATCAAATTAACAAGGTAAACAGAATGAGAAAATGGGAATATTTCAAAAAGATGCCAAAGTTTTGCCATGGCTTATGGGTTCATATACTGCCAACTGCCAAGCGAGTAGCAATATGCTAGGAAATGGTAGTTTTTAAAAGCTCATTCTTCCCCCGCTTTTTCGCCGTTATCTCATTATCATATTTCTAATGGGAACAAGTAATAAACGTAAACTTAATATTAAATGACAGTTCTACCATTCTTATTGATATCAATAAAAACAACTTCACCTAAGCAGACTAACAGATACCGCCATATAAGTATCTCAAGATATCATTGTACCAACATTTAAGAAACAAAAATCATTAAATAAGGCAAAGGATAGTGATAATCTAAATCTAATCATTAGGAAACAGTTCTCCCATCCTTATTGATATAGCTGAACAACAAAATTCAAGTCATCTAAGCACAAGGAAAGGCACTTCTGCCTAACTATCTCAAGATACAGTTTGGCATGTTATTCTGATGAGCGGAAAAGCAATTTGTGGTACAGTAGACCACAAAATGGAGGATAATCAATTTTCCAAGGACTAGTCAGCAATAAATAAAACTGGAAGAAGAGAACGTTGTGGTTCATTAGTCAATTTGCGGAGAATTAAGTGCTCGTGCTACAAAAGCCAACTCTCAATCTCATGGCAACATATTTTCTCCCCCTCTCTGTGCCAGAAAGGAAAAAGCTATTCCCTTTCCTCTTTGCACATTCCTACTCTCCTTCATATCCTTTCTCCACTTGTTAATCATCATGAGTGGTCAGGAAAAATGTATTCAGATATATATATATATCCACATAGCTGAAAGAAGACATGCTTGGAGGACTTCACACACCAGGACAAGTGAGCTTAAAAGAAGACACACATGCAGCAGTGAGGAAACTGACAATGCAGATTGATGAATTACAGAGAATATAGATTCACAGTGATACTATATTGCATAGAAGTAATACTTATATGTCATAGTCAATTTCTTGAAAGCAAAAATACCATCTGACAAGATCTAATCCATCTTCTCACCTTGCGCCACCAATTCCGAGCATCTTTATCACCTTCAACGAGCTTTAGGGAAATCCCAGTGAGACCTGATGTGTCCCACTTCCTGTTCTTTTCCAAATCCAGGTGGTCCTTTGAACATACAAAAGATGCAGACTTCCCTTGCCATTGCTCCACAAATGGACTTGTTACTACTTCCGGAACAGCAGTCTGGCTAGTAACTGTAGCTCCATTATCACTTGCCCCTTCTACCTCCTCCTCTACCTCAAATTGATCCAATGGCAACAAATTCACAGGCTCATCTGTCGCATTCCATTTACAGACTATTTCAAAGCTTCCTCCTTCTGGTAGTTTCAAGATCCAATTACTGCCGTTTTCCCATAACATATTATTGTCCGTACCAACAATTAAATTTATACTCAAGAGTTTCGCCAGATCATGATTCCAATTTACCAACCCATCCATTTTCTGTCCAATCCATCATTATATTCTTCTTCCAGGACCCTAATTTCTTTGGACGATCCCAGAATTGCAATGTGCTCCTCATATTCAACTTGGTGATCAAGCCGAAAATGTAGCTGAACCTTCTCACTAGCTGATTCAGACTTCTTTCTGTTCTTCCCTTTATTCTGCTTTTCCCTGTATCAAAAAGAACTTTAGTCAAGGAAACACCACTATTGTTAAAATAGTGAAATAACAACAATGATTTTGCTAAACCACATAACATAGTTGGTGCATAATAGAATAATTTGTTTTGGATTAGTATAATTGGAGTATAATAGAATAAGTAATGACTTGAAAAAGGAATTGAAGTTATCACAGCCAACAACTGCGGGAACTCCTCCATCTCCAAGATGGTCATGCTTCTTTTAACTTAAAATCCCGGACATATTTTGCTTCCCTCTCACCAAGTGTTAACATACTCCCAAAAGAAACCTTGAACAGTTACACTCAATATTGACAGAAATATCCTCAGAGATTTACATACTGCATTCCGTAAAACTATCATGGAAGGACCACTGACCCTTCTAGTCCATAACAATTGACCCTTCTCCACTCAACATTGACAGAAATATCCTCCGAGATTTACATACTGCACTCCGTACAACTATCCTGGAAGGACCACTGACCCTTCTAGTCCATAACAACTGACCCCACTCAATATTGACAGAAATATTATCCGAAATTTACATACTGCATTCCGTACAAATATCCTGGAAGGACCACTGACCCTTGTAGTCCATAACAATTGACCCTTCTCCAAAAAGCTAATTCCTCTAGATCATATTTGGCAACCATCCCTAGTGACACCTTCAGAACTCTACTAAGTACTTCAACATCCCTCCACATGCAAGCCCTGAACCCTAATCAGAGTAGTCACCAAAGCCGGTTCACTTTAGATGGAAACTTTGTGACTTTTCCTTACCAACAGAAACAAAGAAGCTAAATGCAAGAATATCATACTATAGCTTTACAAAGGAGTTGACTTTACATTCAAATTCTTAATTCCCTTTTGGAATGGTTGCAAAACCATGAAACTCTAACCTTAAAAGGGAAGACTATGACTATTATGCTGGCCACATTGGAGGGAAGATGGCTTTGTCAAGGAAACTGAAAACAAGAATCTCTAGAACGTAGATGCTAGAAAATTTACCATCATTTCAAGACACAATAATAACAAATCTTTCAACTAGTTTAAGCCATGTCCACATCTAGACCACAGACTGCAAAAAAAAAATCATTTTTTGCAAAATAACAGCTATAGATGAGGAAGTAGATGCTTCCACAAACAGCAAGCAGGAAACCACCAGCTTCCTTCTCTTGGAAAAATCATTTCCCTGTACCTCACACTTCCAAAAAGTTTCAACAGCATACCTCCATCTTCTCCCTTTTCAGAATTAGAAATAGCTTTCACATGTACATATTGATGCCAGCATGCAAAATCAAATCCAGGTAAACCAATGAGGCAGGCGCCAACATCGAAACCTTAACTCAGAAGACAGTGAAACTTCACTGTTGCACCATGTGCTTGAAACACAGTACCAAGGTCTAGCAGTATCATAGCTCTATTATAACTATAGTTTCACATTACACACCGCATTTCCTATCTCATTTTCAATCTTCAAGGACCACGTATGAGCACTCGCCCAATTTATGAAGGCAACGAATTGATACTCCCTCACAAATTAACTGTATTAGGCTGACTTTGAGGTAAAAAATTACAAAATTTTGAACATCAAGCACTCAATCTCCTGCAATTAAGCTTTACTACTCGACCTCATATCAATTTTAATTCAATAGGCGCCCTCCATTTTTCTCCGAAATAATTAAGTATTCAAGGTGAAAACTTTGAGCTTTAAAATCAAACTTAAGACACCTAGAAATGGACAGAGGGAAGAGAAGAAAACAGCATTCTCATAGAACAAATATAAACACGCGCGCGCGCGCGCAAAATTTTTTTACCAACTTATAAAGAACTTGGATGAAAGTTTTAGCCTTTAATACAAGTTAAGCTTAACAAACAATTCCCTATCACTTTAATGTCAATTTAATAGGTGCCCCCCATTTTCCTCCAAATAATTAAGAACTCAAGCTTAAACCTTTGGGCTTCAAAAACAAACTTAAAGACACCAAAAAGAGACACAGGGAGTAGAAGAGAAACACCATTTTCATAAAATAAACTTAAAAACACACACACACATAGACTCATCTTTTGCAAATTATAAAGAAATTATGTGAAAGTTTTGAGCTCAAAAAAAAATTCAAAGGATAAAAGAGGTACCTGGTTTCGACAGAAGATACTCCATAGACAATTCCTTTACCCCGACGATCCATGAACAAACCCTAATTTCTTGTGGATAGGTGTCGTTAAGGCTAGTCACATGGAGAAATTTTAGAATTTTTTTTTTGCCTTAAAAATCTTTTTTATTATTCTAATAACGTTCTATAAGGATTTATTTGAAACATAATTAGGAAAAAAATAGTTTAAATAGTTATAGTTTGTTAAAATTATGATTTATAGTAAGAAATTATAGGGGAGAGGCGAGTGACACCTAAAATTATCAAATTGTATATGTATATCTGTTAAATAATTGTATATATCGAGATCGAGAGAGAGGGAGGAAAGAGACAAACTGTACATGTATATCTATTAAATTGATATGTATACCTATCAAATAATTATATATATGCAATTGATATATATATATATATATATTTGTATATCTGGCAAGAGATTAGAGAGAGGCGAGAGAAATGAAAAAATGATAGAGAAAATAACAATAAATCCCTAACTAAAGTTATATATTTTAATTTTTTCAAATTATAATGATACAATCTAAATACATATCATGTGTTTGCTTAATTATGTAATTACCCTTAAAATTATTTTTTGATATTTGAATAATATCAATTTAGGATTTCTTCACTTTTAGAGTAGAACAAATAAAAAATATTTCCATGGGAATTGGACTATTGGAACTCAAGAAAAAACAAAGATATATATTGGCATTGAGAATGATTATATAAAATGTTTGGTTGTGTCTTGCATTTTTCTCAGTTGGAGAAGCTTGTGGTTGGCATTTTGTTTGCCAAAAGAATTAGACATGGAGGGGAATTTGGTAGTACCTTAGCCAAATTCTATTAAGTATTTTTTTATAATAAATCGTGAATATATTATACGAATTTTTTATATATTCTTTTTTTTTTGTCATACATAATAGAATAAAGTTTCACATATCATTGTTGCTAATTCCTTTTGGAGTTGTCTTTATTTTCTGTTCTTGATTGGGATTGAAATTTCAGACCATCAACTTATTGTTTATCGCACCTTTGTGATTCATCTACAATTTAAAAATAGATATTGTTGAGTCTCTAAAGTGTTCATAACAAATTAACAATAATCAATGTTATTACGTGCATGAAGATTGTGTAGACGCAGCATCCTTTCTGATCCATTGTGAGTTGTTTGTTCTGGTATACTAGCCACATAATGACCCTTTTCCTAGGTAGACTGCAAGTAATTCTATCTCCTTTTTTTGGTCAAAGTTAGAGAGTTGAATTCAAAATATAAATTTGAGAAATTCATTTTACTTGACTAAATATATATAGATATATATATTATCTTTAAGAAATACAAATTATATAATAATAATAAATTGATTTTCATAAGTAGAATTTGAGGAGGAGATATATGTAAATATAATGATTATCTTTGTGGAATTTTTTTTTTTTTAAAAAAAAACTTTGAAAGACCCTCGGCTCATGATTATTATTATTTTTTCTTCAAAAAATAATTTGAAATAAATGCAAATATAAAAAACTATCTTAAAAATAATGGCTTCGTCAAATTAGATCTACTCTATTTTTGAACGCAAATTTTAAATTGTGCAATTAAGTCTGATTATCTCTTAGTGTTCGTATATCGAAGTCACACTGATATGTTTAGTTAATCACTTGCTAAAACTATGATTTAATTATATTCACTAAGATTTTTATTACCTGTGAATTAAACGCATGCTAATTTCAATGTCAACAATAAAAAAAATAACAACATACTAAATAACATATAGAAGTTTTATTCCATTTCATATTATCATAAACATATTAAATGTAAAATTAAAACGATAGATTATGATGATTCCAAAATAGGCTCTCTAAAGTAAAAGAAAGGAAAGCTTGCGACTTAGACCAAATTAAGTGCATCAAGGATGAGGAGGGCGAGGTGTTGGTGGATGACACTTCCGTTAAATTAAAGTGGTAAGTTTACTTTTATAAACTATTAAATGAGAAAGACGATAGAGATATTGAGCTGGGTAAGATGGCACACTCCGAGAACTATTGTGATTTTGGTTATTACAGGCGGTTCAGAGTTAAGGAGGTAAGATGCGCTATTAGTAGAATGAAGAGGGAAAGGGCGACCGGGCCCGATGAGATTCCGGTAGACTTTTGGAAGAATATGGTCAAGGATGGCATAAAATGGTTGACTAGATTGTTCAATGCTATTATGAATACTGCCAAGATGCCTGATGAATGGAGGAAGAATATAATGGTTCCATTATACAAAAATAAAGGAGATATTTAAACTGTAACAATTACAAGGGTATCAAGTTGTTAAACCACACTATGAATGTTTGGGAGAGAGTAGTGGAGATGAGGGTGCTAAGAGTAGTATCTATCTCGAAGAATCAGTTTGAATACATGTCGCGGCGGTCGACTACTGAAGCAATTCATCTTGTTCGGAGGTTAGTGGAGAAATATGGGGAAAGAAAGAAAGACCTTCATATGGTGTTCATTGTTCTCAAGAAGGCATATGACAAAGTCCCAAGGGATGTCTTATGGAGGTGTTTAGAGGTGAAAAGTGTCCCAGTGAAATATATCAGGACGATTAAGGACATGTACGATAGAGCCAAAACTCAGGTAAGAATAGTGGGAGGAGACTCGGTGTATATTCCTGTTGAGATGGGACTCTATCAAGGATCTGTGTTGAGTCCTTTCTTATTTGCCTTGGTGATGGATGAACTGACGCAATCTATCCAAGGTTCTACCTCTTACACGCGGAGCTTTTTAAAAAAAATTAAAATATGATTTTATTATTGATCAAAAGCATGTAAAAAATGGAATTGGGCCCAACTCTAATTCAAAAGATAACACAAAACATAACTAGGCCTAAACTCAATCCAAATAACACGTGGTCTATATATAAATAACTATCCGTTGTAGGGGTTCCTAATCCTACCCTTTCTATTTCTTCCCTAGAAACCCTAGGTAAGCTTCTGTGAATCTGTAATGTCGAGGAACCCTGCAACTTTTTCATCCCCTTCTCTATTAGTTATTAAAATTGAGTAGCCATTTTCATGGTGATACTTTGAAATACGGGCTCTATAACTTATTACCATTGACAATTCTTCTTACTTCTCTGTCTAAGCTTATGAAGTCAGCGAATGTAGCATCTCCTCTATCTAATGCTCTGTTTGCTATGTAGTCTGCTAATTGAATCCCTTCCCTCAATATATGCTCAAAATATGATCTATGTTCTGTGTATATTCATGTATCTCATCGATCAACTCTGCAATATGCCATGATGTTCTCCATTATGTCGTTAACTCCTTTAGAAGCACCAAAGAATCAGTGTGGATAATAACCTAATTATAGTTACTCTGTTTGCAATGCTTGCATGCTGCTAATATTGCTTTGGCTTATGCAAATATGTTAGTTTTATCCTCAATTACTTTACATTCTTCATAGATTATATCTACACTATGATCCCTTAGGCAAAATCCGTATGAGCTAGCCCTTGGGTTACCCGGTTGGAACAACCATTCTAGTGGCGAAAAAATAAGAAGCAATCACATAGAGAAAAATAACTTATCATGTTGTTAGTGCATGAATTTTGATACTAATTAAGTGATCGACATAGACATATTAACTGATAATGTGAGGATATGAAAAAATTACCATTGTAATGGTTAAGTTGATGCAAAAAATTTATATATATATATGATACAATACATAACTGTAAAAATGTTGCAGGCAACAACTGCTGAGACAAAAAATCTTATGTTACTACAAGTGCAGGAATACTGATACTAATTAAGTGATCAACATAGACATGATAACTGATACATGTTAACTAGTGTATTTGTAACTTGCTAATACAAAAAAATTGTATGTGTATCATATAATACATAAATATAAAAAATGTTGCAGGTTGCAAAAACTGATAGAAAAATGCTTATGATAGTACAAGTGCAACAATATTGATACTAGCCCATTGGATTATGGGCATATACATGATACTGATACACGACTTATCTATTTTGTATCATGATGTGCGTATAACAAAGATCACCATTATATATAGTCAGTTGATACAGAGTAAATATTTTTCAAGAAACAGAAGTATGTATCATATAATAACAGAGTTATAATTGGGAATATTGTATAAGTGTGTCATTCTGTTATATAAACTACTATCATATTGATTCAGATAAGCAGAATATAAATTTAGTGGAAAAAATTGATATATAAGTTTATCTATACGTATTTCAGTAAACATGGTCGACATGAAGTTACGAAAACTTGACCCACGACTTGCCAATTTAAAGTCCTAGGAAATTTACTTCCCTTTCTCACAACAACGTCTTGATCAACCTTCGCTGCACACTTGTACATCCAAACATTAATTGCATATGACATGCCATAGAAACGGTAAAATTGCTTACCTACTGTGAATTCTTGTCTGAAGCTTTCAATCAATCTTTCGTATACAATTTTCTCTCACGGGAACCTTACATAGCTACCATCCTTAATCATGAGAAAGTGATATGTTGATATAGGAAAATCCAGCAACTGAAAATATACAAAGGTATGGATGAAGTACAAAATGGCCATTTGTACAGCATCGTCAGTGCTCTCTCATTCCCCCATCAAAAAAATGATTAACGAATCGACCTTTCTTGATAGATGCATAGGCACTAGGAAAGTACATTCGCATTACTCTGCTAGGTCTTCATCTGTATACTGAAACTCTTCAACGCTCTCGGTAGGTGTCATTTTCATGTCTAATGTGAATTTCATTCGAATTGTCTTGCTCAATCTCCAACAACAATAAACACTTCATAATCTGTCCCTTAAAATTACACATGGGAATTCCAGTATATCTACCAAAAATTGTCCCACGAAATATTTCAAATACTTCATCTCCAATAGATGTCTCTATGTCATCTGCAAAGTTACAATTGTACATGGCATCAAATCTTAAAGAATGCCTTGGGACCTGTTTAATAACATAGCTAAAACCCTGCATTGAAACAACAAACAGATTATGCTACTGACACAGTAAAGAAACCCTTAAATGGTACTGATACAAAAAGATTACTTTTCTAGCAATATCACACAATAAATTATGCATGTTATATGCATTTATGGATACAGAAAGACGCAAATAACTCTGATACAAACATTCAAGCTTCTTCACAAATAAAGGAACAACATGATATATATATATATATATCATGATAAGAAATTGGACACTATCACACATGATGCCATTTCATCTTCTTCAATAAAAAAGACAACATGATACATCTGTACTTGATGATACAAAAAAATGCAGTGACTAAGTGATACAAGATTCATAATCAACTAATTCTTCACACAAATCAAACAGTTGATACATATATCTTTTTGATACAAAAATACGTTACTGGCACAAATAACAACCGCCCAACATATTGCATGATACAAAAAAAAAAACTAGAACTAAAAATTACTCTTTCACTATATAATATTGCAACAGTATTTAGCAGAAAAAAGAACACCATATTTCCTGATTTAAAAAAGATGGTTCAAATACTAACTACAACAATAATGTACAAAAACAAAAACGCCATAAAAATTGAACCTTTAGAGACGACCGAACTACCAACGATACTACTTTTTTCCTTTTTTTGGAAGACCCTTCATCACTACGGATTTTGCATGTGGATGCAACAACCTTCTTTGTGTTTTTCGCCTTCAAAGCTTCCACCTTAGAAGGCTTCTTCTTCTTCTCCGTCGGGCATTTATTTTTCTTACATCCATTGTCATCACGGGCATCTTTCAAAATATCATAGTAGAGTCAAAATTTGGTAATGGATTGCTAATTTCTTCTATAGCTAAGTGAGTAGATACCATTTTTTAAAAATACGCTTTGTTGACACAAAAAATTGAGAGAAAAATTAGGACGGACTAGTGAAGAAGAAAAGAGAAAAAGGTGAACTTGTGAAGAAGAAAAGAGAAAGGGTGAAATTTCTCACATATCAAAATCAAACTACATTAATTGTTTATATTGATTGAAAAGACCAAACTAACACGTACTAAACAGATGTTAGGTAGGCATCATTAGCTTAAAAAATGAATATTATTTATATTAATAAACATGTGAGAGAGAAACGAGAAAAAGGAAATTTTCGTAATATTTTGGTACAAATGAAACTACATATAATTATATAAAGAAAAGTGGCGTATTTATGATATTTTTATATCCCGCACTCACGACTCGTACCCACTTATATATCCAAAAACCCTTTTAAGTAAAAAAAAAAATTAGGGTTTCCCTAACTCTTTCACTCTCTTTCTGTGTCCTACTGTTCATCAGTAGCCATGGTTAGTTCTCCAAGCGGTTCAACTTCATCAATCTTGTTAGTTTCCAGTTTTGTACGATTAGCTTACGCATTATTATGTACTGAATTTTTTAATGATTTTTTTGTGATGTGAAAATTTGCGAACAACAGCCTCAGGGAGATTACATAGAGTTGCACAGGAAGAGATTTGGGCGTCGCCCTGATCACTTCGAGCGTAAACGT
>JAABOM020057905.1:0-14558 GCA_011800125.2 Solanum clarkiae
AATCTTTATCCTTCAATTACGGAATAAAGATCCTAAAGAAAGAAAAAAAACTCGATGATTAATTTTGACACCGTGGATGGTAAAAATTGGGTGTCAACAGCAATATAAACAACACATGGATGTAAACCATAGCATAATCTTTGGCAACATAAGTGTTTTTGACCAGTAGATAACCGACTTTGTCATTCTACCCATGAAAACCAAAATAGAGTTAACGTGTCTCCTAGTCTTAGGCAACCCAACCACAAAATCCATGTTGATCTCTTCCCACTTCTAAGTAGGAATTTCTATGTCTTGGGCGAGGCTACCTGACCTTTGATGTTCAGCTTTCACTTGTTGGTAATTTTGACAACCGGATATGAATTTGGCAATATCCCTCTTCATACCACCCCACCAATACACCTCCTCAAGTGTCTATACATCTTTGTAGAACTGGGGTGAATAAAATAGGATGAATTATGAGCCTCCTTCAAAATCAATTCCCTTAAGTCATCAACATTAGGCACACACAACCTATCTTGGTACCTTAGGGAACCATCTCCCTCTTATGAGAAAACCTCCAATTTACCGTCCTTCACTAAGGCCTTCAACTCTAGCAAGGTGGGGTTAAGGTCTTGTTTTGATTTAACTTCCTCAATCAAAGAAGATTTGAAACCATCAACAACCACTATACCACCATGTTCAACTTCATCCAATTTAACCCCCAACCTAGCAAACCGGTGAACTTCTCTAGCCACGTCCATGTTACCAGTATCAGTATGAGCTACACTACCCATGGACACTATACTTAGAGCATCGGCCACAACATTAGCTTTGTTAAGTGATAATGCACACTTATGTCATAATCTTTGAGGAGCTTTAACCACCTTCTTCGTCTCAAGTTAAGATCTTTTTACGTGAACACATATTGGAGACTCTTGTGGTTGGTAAAACATCCACATGAACCCTATAAAAATAGTGATGCCAAATTTTCAAAACAAAAAACACGGCCACCAATTCAAGATCATGGGTGGGATAATACTGCTCATGCATCTAAAGTTGCCTAGAGCCATATGCTATCCCTTATCATTTTGCATCAAAACACACCCCAAACCAATTATTGAGGCATCACAATAAACCACAAATCCTTCAAATCCTTCCGTTAGAGCTAAGATAAGAGTGGAGACAAACTTATTTTTAAAATTTGAAAACTCTTTTCACATTCATCAGTCCAAACAAATTTTGCCTTCTTTTGGGTCAACTTTGTCATAGGAGCAGCAATAGAAGAAAAGTCATTCACAACGCTCATATAGTAACTCGTCAAACCCAAGAAACTCCTAATGTCTGATGGAGGCAAGGGTCTAGGTCAATTCCTTATCATCACAGTCTTCTTAGAATCCACCTTAATACCATCACCCGATATCACATGCACTAGAAAAGCAACCTCTCTCAACCAAAAGTCACACTTCCATATTTAGCAAATAACCTCTCATCACTCAAAATTTGCAACACCACCCTCAAGAGATTCACATGCTCTTCCTCAATCCTTGAATAGATCAATATATTATTGTCACAACCCAAGCTTAGGCCCTAGATGTGACTGGCGAATGGGGAACCTGAAGTAACCCCAAACAAGCCTTATAACATATCATCACACATCTTTGGTTGCAGAAGCAAGACATATCAACATAAGAAATAAAAACAATGGAAATTGGGACTAAGGGAGCAAAAATAATATTTAAATATCTTAGATATCATAATATAATAATAGATCAATCATAACACATATTTTTGTCCAACAACACCTCTAACATAGAACTTAGCGAGGGCCAAGACAAGCAACCGGGCTCACCCTCATAGTGAAGTATACAAAAAAGGAAAGATAGTCTTAGATACACAACAAAAGAACACAGATATCGCCCCTGAACATGAGGACTCACCAACTAGCTTGATTGGATATCACTAGCCACGTGGAGGAGGATAATGACCAAGTGGATCTCCGGTTCCTACATGGTGATATCATGTAGGCAAGAGTATATGTTAGTACGTTTGAACGTACTAAGTGTGTGGGATGCAATGCCAAAAGAGATAAGATTCATAATCAACATGAATAACAATAAACAATAGGCATTACATAGCAATATGACATGTATGGTCAATGCATAAGTAAAACATGCTTAAGTAACTCATACTCATATAGGATATCATATGTGAGGGAGAGACTAAGATAGATTTCCAAAGTACGAACCCCTTGGTAGGTTGGTGATGGTGCCGACCCATCACTTATGTGGTGAGGTACTAGCCCCTCACAAGGTTGTTGAGTACAAACCCCCATCTAAGTTGGTGATGATGCTGCCCTATCACCATGATGCCAAGGTACAAACCCCTTGATGGGTTACAAAGGTACAAACCCCTTGATAGGTTAGTAATGATGCTGCCCCATCACCCTGGTGCCAAGCTACAAACCCCTTGATGGATTACCAAGGTACAAACCCCTTGATAGATTAGAGGATGGTCACACCTACCTCCCATGGTGACTGAGGAGTACTCCTCAATTCGGTATGGTCAATCCAACACTATATAGAGATATGTCATATAGATACCTTCCTTCTATCATTATCATAACATCATATACATACTCTTATTTCATCATAATAACATAATTTATAACATTTCTTATAGCTCATTTCATCATCATAACATCATTCATAACATAAGACATGCTTTGGACTTCTCAATTCCTCAATGAATCATAACTGGACATTTCATCAAACACTTGGCGGGTGTGTAATGGGTGAAAAAGACCATGCAATTAAGAGTTGAAATGATGTAAGAAAATATGTAGTAAATCCACCAATCAACACCTTGAAATACACTCAAGACATACACATCAATACCTCTCATCAAATCTAACATTAGATCTAAGATTTAGAGCTCAAAACATGCTAAAATGTCCGTACTTTCATGCACCAAAATAACTATGCAGTAAGTTTCTCAATATACAAGACCCACATGTAAATTAACTTTAAATCATGCAATATTAGAAAAACGAGGGTTTTTGGCACCATGGATGGGAGGACCTTATGTTCAACACGACATACCTTAGCTTTAGAGAATTTCTTGGTGAAGATAGAGGTGATAACTTCAAGCTTGGAAGAATTCCTTAAGATTCGGAAGAGATTTGGTCACTTGACTTTGTAGTGAAATATTTGTATAAGGGTTTGAAGACAATTTTATCAATACAATGAAGAACTTAAGGGTTTTGGGACCTTGTATGAGCATAAAAACGTCAATCTAGAACTTGGAAAGGGTGGGAAAGGACCAAAATAACCCTTCCTAAAAAGTTGTCTAATGGCTGTTATGGGCCCCATTACGACCCATAGGTAGCACTGCGACTAAAAGGACCCTTCACATAATCCCTAGGCTCAATTTTAAGTCTTCGAAAATTGCTACGAGCCTTACCTATGAGTCTTACCTTGACCTACCACTCGTAACAGTGGGCTCGTAGTGCAACTCTACACTGGCAATCTACAGTAAAATGATCATAACTTTTGAATCCAAACTCTAAATAAGGTGAAACAAAGTGCGTTGGAAAGCTAACTCAAAGGGCATTCATTTGACAAGTTCTGGGCTATGCAATTCCAAGTGTCCTAAAAGTTATGCTAGTTTAAAGTTGACCCTTGCATGAACTATCACCCAAAACTCAACTCTTAGGGAAGTATTGAACTCGTTTAGGCAGTAGGAGTCTCCATGAACCTAATACAACTCCAATCTAACCAAATGAGGCTTGAAACATAGATGCAAGAGCATGGAGTTATGGGGTGTTACAATATCTCCCCCTTGGGAACATTCATCCTCAAATGTGGAGGAACAAGGCATGAAAGGCTTGAATTAGAACATAAAACTTCCAACCATAAGATCCACTGCATAGCTTACTAGCTGAAAATCATAATGTAGTTAAAAGTCATGCTAAAATGTATTTAAATCATTCAAAATATCATTTCAAAATCTCAACATAAGTGTAAAATTGCCATTTATTTGCCAACTTAAACACGAATGCATATGAATTACATATGGGCTGAAACATAAGATTTGGAATCATAGAAAGGACATGACGTGTTGTCATAAACTTGAATAGAATGAAAGAAATACATATATTGCTTCTCCATGCCCGCACCAGCATCCCGAGAGGCACATACAAATAGATGACTCCTCCAAAAAGGGCCTTGGCGAACACCACATCATTATCATTCAACTTCTCCATTCACCCAACCACACCTCCACCAGGACCTTATCCTAAGTAAACTCTTCCATCACAATACCCACAAATTCAAGGAGTTCAATATCACTAGAGTCACTAACACATCTAATCAACTTTGAAGCATGAAAAATCGGATGGACCATGACCATAGGCAACTCCTATCCAAATGGAACCTTACGAACTTCCTCTAGACTTTAAATGGGCTCACAACCACAACTCATTGTCAACCTTAATTACACCTATTCCACTTGTTGCCACGAGCTACCATCTCCCCATTGGGAGACAACCCTCACTCTACCATCTCTCCACCCAAAACTTCCAACACTAGTAAGACAGAATCAAGGCCTTGCATAAACTAGACCTCCTCAACCAAAGATAATTTGGGTCCACCAAGAACACTACATTATAGTTCTCAACTTCCCTCAACCTACTTCCAATCTAACCAACCGATGGACCCCCACTAGTATTCTCTTTGCCACCATTATCGACATATGCTAAGCTACCCATGGGCACCCTATTTAGAGCACCAACCACAAAACTAGACTTATCGGAAAAACTAATGCATAATCATATCATAACTCTTAAAGAATTCTAACCCCCTTGATAACTCTTAAAGAATTCTAACCCCCTTGATAACTCTTAAAGAATTCTAACCCCCTTCTCGCTATCCACAATGCACACTTACTATATTTAGCAAACAACTTCTTATCCTCCAAGACTTGCAACACTAACCCCAAATGATTCAGAAACTCTAAACAAATCAATACCTCATCACTAAAGGTCAGCACAATCATATCAAGGTAGAGTTTTAAGATCCTATTCTAGGAACCCAGAAATATAGCCAATGCATAAATCAACCAAACAACTCCACCATCGCTAATAATGCTCACATGGGGACAAAGATTAAATCGAAGATCCGCCTTAGTGAAGTGACTAACCCATGAAGTTGACCAAATATATCGACCATTGTCAACCATCATATTACAACTTTACAGGTTCTACACCTATTGGAAACATGTCATGCAAGTAGCCCAACATATCCCAAGACCTCCAACACATCAGGCTAAGTTCAACCAAGATTACAAGACCAGGCTTCTATGCAATAAGAACATCAGGCAACCCTTAGACGTCAACTGAACCTTAAGACAAGAATGGACCTACCTTTTTTGCTACCACTTGATAACCTCTCAGTCAAAGATGGGTTCATTAGGGAGTCGAAATCCAACTCTATAGGTCCTACCATCCATGGAGAATAACATGCATGAAACTATTATATCCCAAGTATAACATTAAATCCACTTCATCAAATCCAACGAGTCATAAGGCAAGACTTAATGCAATATCAACATGGAATAATACCTATGCACTTCCCAACAACAATAGACTCAACATTGTGGGTAGACACCAACAGTTTACATAATAACTCAGGGAAGACAAGAAGAACACTAGCCAACAAAAGTAATAATGAAAGGATTCAAGACCTTCAGGTTACCTTCCTTAGTCTTCCTCTTTGAAGCGACATCATCAACTAGAAGAGCAAAGAACATTTGTTAGAGAGAAAAGTCCTACCTCACTTCTAAAGCACGACAAAGACCATGAAGAAGGAACACATTTCCTAAAACATCTCATAGCCTTTTATTCATTGTCATGGAGCGCTTCACAACCATGAATAGGACTCTAATTGACGTGGTGTATTGAACTCCAAGGATCTATCAACCTAGTACTTTGATACCTTCTTTCTAACGACCCAAGCCTAGGCCTTAGACATGACCGGCGAATGGAGAACCCGAAGGAACCCCAAATAAACCTCATACCATATCATCACACATTCTTGGCCGCGAAAGTAAGACATAACAATATAAAAAATATAAACAAGGGTAATTGGGATTAAGAGAGCAAAAATCATATTTAAATATCTTGGGTATCATAAGTGAATCAAAGTTCAAGCACAGTACATATATTTGTCCAACAATACCTCTAACATAGAACTTAGCGAGGCCAAGATAAGCAACCAGGCTTATACTCACAATCAAGTATATAAAAAAGGAAAGATAGTCTTAGATGCATGGCAAAAGAACATAGTTATCGCCCTTGGACATGAGGACTCACCAACTACCTTGATTCGATATTACTAGCCAGCTGGAGGAGGAGGATGACCAATTGGAGCTCCGGTTCCTACATAGTGATATCATGTAGGTAAAAGTATATGTCAGTACATTTAAATTTACGAAGTATGTGGGATACAATGTAACAAGAGATAAACTTCATAATCAACATATATAACATAGACAATAGGCATGATATAGCAGTATGACATGTATGATCAATGCATAAGTAAAATATTCTTAAGTAACTCATACTCATATGGGACATCATATGTGTGGGAGAGAACAAGCTAGATTTCCAAAGTACGAACCCCTTGGTAGGTTGGTGATGATATCGACCCATCACTTAGGTATTGAGGTACTAACTCCTCACTAGGTTGATGAGTACAAACACCCATCTAGGTTGGTGATGATGCCACCCTATCACCCTAGTGCCAAGGTACGAACTCCTTGATGGGTTACCAAGGTACAAACCCCTTGATAGGTTAGTGATGATGTCGCCCCATCACCCTGGTGCCAAAGTACAAATCCCTTGATGGGTTATCAAGGTACAAACCCCTTGATAGATGAGAGGATGGTCACACCCTACCTCCCAGTGTGTTCAAAGCGTACCCCTCAATTGGTTATGGTCATTCCAACACTATATAGAGATATGTCATATACATACCTTCCTTCTATCATTATCACTACATCATATACATACTCTTATTTCATTATTATAACTCATTCATAACATTTTCATAGCTCATTTCATCATGATAATATCATTCATAACATAAGATATGCGTTGTACCTTCAATTCCTCAATAAATCATAACTGGACATTTTATCAAATATTTGGCAGGTGTGTAGTGGAGGTAAAAGACCATGAAATTTAGAGATGAAATCATGCAACAAAATCTGTAGTAAAACCACCAATCAACCCTTTGTAACACCCGTAAGACATAAAAATCAAGACTCCTCATCAAATTCAACATTAGACCTAAGATTTGGAGCTCAAAACATGCTAAAACGGCCATACTTTCATGAACTTAAATCACTATGCAGTAAATTTCTTAATATACAAGACCCATATGTAAAATCAACTTTAAATCATGCAATATTAGTAAAATGATGGGCACCATGGGTGGAAGGACCCAATGGTTCAACACTACATACCTTTGCTTTGAAGAATTTGTTAGTGAAGATGGAGGTGAGAACTTGAAGCTTTGAAGAATTCCTTAAGATCCAGAAGAGATTTGGTCACTTGACTTTGGAGTGAAATATTTATATAAGGGTTTCAGAGAGTAATTTATCAATACAATGAAGAACATAAGCATTTTGGGACCTTGAATGAGCATAAAAATGTCAATATAGAGATTAGAAAGGGTGGAAAAGGACCAAAATAACCCTTCCAAAAAAGTTGTCTAACAACTGTTACGGGCCCCGTTACGACTCGTATGTAGCATTACTACTCGTAGGACCCTTCACATGACCCTTAGTCTCAATTTTAAAGTCTCTGGAAATTTCTATGACCCTGACCTATGAGTCTTACCTTGACCTACAACTCGTAATAGTAGGCTCGTAGTGCAACTCTACACTGACAGTCTTTAGTAAAATGACTATAACTTTTGACTCTGAACTCTAAATAAAGTGAAACAAAGTGCGTTGGAAAGCTAACTCAAAGGGATTTCATTTGAAATGTGGTGGCCCACCCAGTTCCAAATGAGCTAAATGTAATGAATGTTTAAATTTGATGCTTGCATGAACCATCACCCAAAACTCATCTGTTAGGGAAGTTTTGAACTAGTTTAGGTACTAGGAGTCTCCCATGAACCTATTACAACCCCAACCTAACCAAATGAGGCTTGAAACATGGTTATAAGAGCATGGAGTTATGGGGTGTCATAATTATCAATAAAGACCACCACAAACATATTGAGGTAGGGTTTAATGACCCTATTCATAAGGTCCATAAATATAGCCGGTGCATTAGTCAACCCATAACATATAACCACAAATTCGTAATGTCCATACCTAGTTCGAAAAGCTATCTTAGGAATATCACACACCCTCACCTTCATTTGGTGGTATCCGGACCGAAGATCAATTTCAGAAAAGTGACTAGCCACTTGTAGTTGATCGAAAAGGTCATCAATCCTTTGTAGAGGGTACTTGTTCCTTATGGTATCCCTATTAAGTTGCCGATAATCAATTCACATTTTAAAGGAACCATCATTTTTCTTTACAGATAACACTGGTGCACCACAAGGTGACTTACTAGGCCTTATGAAACCCTTCTCCAATAAATCCCTCAATTGATCCTTTAACTGTGCCGAGGCCATATAGTAAGGGGGAATGGAAATGATTTGTATATCAGGAAGGAGGTCTATACCAAATTCTATTTCCCTTTCGGGAGGAACACTAAGAAGCTCATTGGGAAAGATATCAAGAAACTCATTGACCACCGGAACCGACTCAATATGAAGGACTTTAGACTCAACATCCCTAACGCTTATAAGATGATAAATGCAACCCTTAGAAATGAACTTTTTTGCTTTAAGACAAGAATGAATCTACCCTTGACCACCACATCATGACTTTCCCACTCAAGGACGGACTCATTAGGCAATTGGAATTTAACCTTACGGGTTCTGCAACCAATGGAAGCATAATATGCATGTAACCAGTCCATCCCAAGAATGATATCAAAATCCACCATTCTAATTCAGCAAAATGACAAGGCAAGACTTTATTCAATATGAACACGGTATAATTCCTATGAATTCTTTTAGCGACAATGGACTCATCAGTGGGGGTAAACACTTCACAAGGTTCACACAACAATTCGGGACACATGAAGCATTTTGGAAACAAAAGGAGTATTGAAAGAAAGAGTGGCACCTGGATCTATCAAAGCACACACATCATAATAAAAAACTTTTAACATACTGGTAACAACATTGGGCACCTTTCCACTCCTTGCCTTCCTTGGAGAGCATCGAACTTATTTTTTCTTGGAGAACCTCCTTGTTGGCCTCTCTTTGCCCTTTGACCCGCATTAGCACCTTGGCCTTGAGGACGACATCTCTACCTCTGTGTTGAGCATGAGGACAAACGTACTAATGCATACTCTTGCCTATATACATACTTTGTATATTCAAACATACTAATGCATCCTCCTCCTCCACGTGGCTAGTTCGGTGCTACTCAAGCTAGTTAGTGAGTCCTATACTTCGGGGACCCTAGTCTATATTTCTCTTGTTATGTATTGAGACACATTTCTTTATGTTCTATTTTGACTACGAGGGTGAGATCAATTGCTTTGTCTTGGCCCCCGCTCCTATCTATGTAGTACAGATATTGTTGGACGTACTATATATCTATGTTATGAGTCTTGACTCTTTCATCTCTTGATTATGATGTTATGCAATCTTTCCCCTTAGTCCCTTGCCCTTGTTTTCAAAACCTTTACATGTTACTTAAGTATTAATCTCTCTCCCTTAGTCTCATTTCCCCTTGTTTAAGTTTCTTGTGTTGTTTTACATTGCTTTCGCGACCAAGGATGTGTAATAATATGCTAAGAGGCTTGTTTGGGATTCCTTCGGGTTCCCCATTTGCCGGACATGTCTAGGCCCTAGGCTTGGATCATGAAAAAATCAACCCACTAACATATAGTAAAACCCTCATGTAGGGTACTTTGAAATCCATCATCAAATATAATAATAGATCATAGTTTCATAGCTCAAAAGATGCATAGTCTCAATAAACAACACTGATTCATGGTATAACCTTGAAATAAAAAGTCATGCATAATCAATCAACATTTCATAGAACCCCATCATAATTCATGCTGATATTTCATAATAAGAGATACCCATAAGTATTATAACTCGAAATCATGCAATTTTGCATAAGAAGGAAGATTGGGCCGCATGGGTGAAAGGACCTAATGGATGAGACCCACATACGTCAAACTTAGGTTTTCTTGAGATGAGCTTGAAGGAAATTTAAAGCTTGAAGTGAATCATTGAGTTCAAAATTTAAGCTTGAAATCCTTGAAATTTGAATGAGATATTTGGTGAAGTCTTGGATAGGTTTTTGTTAGTGTTGTGAGTGATATAGAGTTGAAAAATAGCTAAGTATGGGTGTTTTTCCGCATAACTTGGCATGGGGTTATAACCCCAATTCCCTTGGTCGACGCAGAAAAACTACGGAACATTTTTTACTAGTCCGTGTCTGGTTCGTGACACGGACCAAATGTGAGGAACAAACTACACCACTCCACACCCCAAGCACATTGCTGTCAGGGAGTGGATGCTCTCTGGAAATCAAAAATTAGCGAAATTTATTTTTTACTACGAGTCCTCAAAAATTCGAGTTATACCCATGTCCCACTAAATTTTTCCCCCTAATCAAGTATATGAAGTCGGATATTCGATATCATGCATGAATTTTTAGATATATGGAAATTATGATTATGGGCATTCTAAGGCACATTTGGGATATTTCAATATCTTCCAATTGGGAACATTTGTCCTCGAATGTCAAAGAAACATCCATAAGTGAAGTAATCATGAAGATTTCAGCTCGACATGAATGCAACAAATGCATTTAAACATCCTTTTCAAAAAGTCTCAACATAAGAGTCAAAAATCACCATAAACATGTTACCATGAACATGATTGCATGGAAAATTACATAAGGGCTGAATCTTAAGACTTGAAATCATATAGGGACTTAAATTAGTACCTTCGGCTTTAGTAGAGTGGAAAATATATGGGTATTGCTTGCTCATGTCTGGCTAGGCTTCCCATGTGGTATTTTCAACTTATTGGTTCCTCCAAAGGACCTTGAAGGAAGCTACCTCTTTCTTTCTAAACATTTTAACTTGCCTATCCAAAATCTCAACTAGGACCTCCTCATTGGTCAAATTATCTTCTACAACACCCACAAAATCTAAGGGTACTACAACACTTGGGTCACCCACACACTTTCTCAACATGGATGCATGAATGACCAGATGAACCATATCTATCTCCATAGGCAACTCCAACTTATACGCAACCTTACCCACTCTCCTACAAACTTTATAAGGACCTACAAACCTTTTGTTCAATTTCCTGTTTTGGCCAAATTAGACCACACTCTTCATGGGTGACACTTTCAAGTAAACCCAATTACCAACCTTAAACTCAAGATAACTTCTCCTCATATTAGTGTAGGACTTTTGTCTACCTTGGACTGTTTTCAATCTCTCCCTTATCAACCTCACCTTCTCTAAGGCCTCCATGACAAAATTTGAACCTACCAAAGCTATCTTCCCCACTTCAAACCACCTAACAAAGGATCTACATTGCCTATCATATAAAGCTTCGAATGGAGCCATACCGATGCTTGAGTGGTAGCTGTTGTTGTAAGTAAACTCAATGAGTGGAAGATGTTCATCTCAACTACCCTTAAACTCTAAAACACTATCCCTAAGCAAATCCACCAGAGTTTGTATATCCTCTTATCTTGACCATCCGTTTGAGAGTGAAAAGTCATTCTAAGCTTGACCTTGGTACAAAACCTTCGTTGAAATGACCTCCAAAAGTGAGAAGTCAATTGAGCACTAAGATCCAAAATGATAGACAAGGGCACCACATTCAATCTCAGCAACTCATGTATGAACAACTTGGGATAATCTTCGTTACAATAAGTGGTCTTGATTGGTGGAAAGTGAGCCGACTTTGTCATTCTATCCAAAACAATCCAAATAGAGTCAAATTATTTCCTAGTCTTAAGCAACCCAACCACAAAATCCATGTTGATCTCTTCCCATAATTAAGTAGAAATCTCTATATCTTGGGCTAGGCCACTCGGCCTTTAATGTTCGGCTGTCACGCCCCAAAGTCCTGTCGGGCGGACTGGCACCGATTGCCGATAAGGCTCGGGAGAACCAACCTGTAACTATATGCTTTCTATACATATTATAAGGGGTTGTTGCATTTGACATGCCTTTATGAAGATAAACAGTGATAACAAGCCAAAAGGAAATGCATATGACTGGCCATTTGGGCCACGGTATTTAAAATACGCGACATGACCACATTTTACTTTACATAGTCTACAAAGCCTCTAAATAAAGAAAAGACATCTGATAAGGGTTGGGACAGGCCCCGCCTCAACAAACTATGCAATAAAAACATGTAAGCTCTAGATATGTACAAAGGCCCGAAGCAACCTGGAGCTTGATAACGACAACTGAATATCCTGTACCCCTACTAGGGAGATCTACTAGCACATGTACCTGTGGCATGAAATGCAGGTCCCCCGTAAGGGACGTCAATATGAGATAGTGTACTGAGTATGTAAGGCAGGGTATATTACATATAAGGTAACAACTCAAATCAAACCATGCATCTGTGGAAGATCAGGGACCACCTTTAGTTATATTGTGGAATCATGTACTTTATGTTCTTTATATCACTTTACATGTACTGTAATTTTTGTGCATAGCTGTAATACAAATGACCAACTGATCAGTGGTAAACTGTATTGATCGTCCCTGGCTAGGTTATTCCTTAACCCCTCGGGCTACCACCCGTAATAAGATGTTTCCCTGGCTAAGTGATTCTTCCACCCCTAGGGATATGGGATCGTCCCTAGCTAGGTTCTTCCTTAACCCCCTTGGGCTACCACCCATGATAGGATCATCCCTGGCTAGGTGATTCTTCCACCCCTCGGGCTACCACCTATCAATAAGTAATATACTTTATCTTTCAATTACCTTTGAGATGGTTCTTTTGGTGGTCACTATATTGGAGCTGTATGACTGTATATGTAGCATGTGAAATGTAGATAATCATACAAGACAATATGACAAATAAAAGAGTACTTGGATAAACAATGAAATGCATATGAAATGGAACAACTTGTGAACTTTACTTCATAACAAGAATTCATGTAACTTGGTATCCAAACATGTATGCAGTTTTGAAGGTGACTATGTATGGAATCATATGAACATGTACAACAGTGGAGACATAGTTAATAGTTGTGTCAGAGTTGGTGAATGCCTTTATGAACCAAGGAGAGATCTATGTATCATGCCAAGTGATACGAAATCAAGTAACCTTACGTACCTCGTTGTATGACCTCGTTACTAACTCACGATAACCTCCCCTTCATCCAAATATTTATCTACAACATAGTAGGTGATAAAACAAGCATTAGAGGCCAATAAACACATCTTGGCAGCCCAATCACATAACAAAACAACACACGGGCAGCAAGCTTTTAATTAGTGACTCAAGGCGTTTTGTCCCACCTTTTCACTTATAACCATATTTTCGAACAATAATTCTTATGTATATGTCATATACATCTTGTTTCAGCCTCTTGACAGTATTACCACAGCCCACAAAGTTCAACACATAGCAATTCCACACAACCTAAAAATGGACAGCATAACGTTACCTTCCCTCGCTACATTTCGACGTCGAAAATTCCAAACCTATTCCAACTCTAACCAAACAATTACAGCAACATTTACACATAAAAATAGCATTGAATCTGTCTCAAAACAGTAACAAGTCAGTCAGTAAGGAAGTGATACAATAGCATTCTATCCAATAGTCTACAAGTCCATACTAAGCACACAATTGTGATATCATATACTCACTCATAGTTATGGACTGTAAAAGTGGTTAATCAGCCTTTTTACATTGCTATAACACCACCCTTTGTTTAATACATAAGTACTATTTCATAATAAAGCCATCCAACAAGAGAAAAACCTCTTAAATAACTAGAAAATTGCACAAGAATCCTTAGCATACAAACTGTCCGGAATTTCCAACATCAACATACTAACATATACTTCTTGTTGTTCATAAGAAAACCATAGTAAACACATCTATAAACTTACTTACCACTATCTTAAATGTATAGGTCTTGTATAACCCTAGAAGTTCCCCTTTAGCTGCTTTGCAAGTCAATACACCTTAAGAGAAAAGTTGGAGACAAAGGTGATTTATTTTTTGTGTTCAAGATAATAGTGACTTGTGGGAGCGGTTTTAGGCCCTTTTTAAATTGATCCTTGGACAAATTACTAAGGCTACTTAATTCTTACATCACCAAGTAGTTTATGCAGCTCCTTCGTCATTTCACTTTGGCCTTTTGGAGCTCCAAATGCATGGGCCTTTGCTGCCCATTTTTCAGATTTCTTCTTCTTAATTAGTTGGGCCTAA
>JAABOM020057906.1:0-51406 GCA_011800125.2 Solanum clarkiae
CTTTGATAAAATTTATAAATGAATAACTTTGTGATTTCAAAAATGAATATTTTGCATATCGTAAGTTTATGGAACTAGTTTTATTAAATTTAGCCCAGGTCTCATCATCAGTACTATGTCATTTGTAAATAGCACACACCATGATATCTCCTCTTGAATAGACCATGTTAGCTCATTCATCTCCAAGGCGAACAGAAAAGGGCTCAACATAAATCCTTGATGAAGTCCCATTTCAACAGAAAAATACTCAGAGTCTCCTCCCACTGTTCTAACTTGAGTTTTGGATCCATCGTACATATCTTTTATCACCCTAATATACATCATTGAAACATCTTTCATCTCTAGACACCCCTATATGACACCCTTTGGGAGTTCTCTCAGAGGCCTTTTCGAGATTAATGAACACCATATGAAGGTCCTTCTTTCTTTCCCTATATTTCTGTACTAATCTCCAAACAAGATGAATTGCTTCAATAGTCGACCGCCCCCGCATGAATCTAAACTGATTCTCTGAAATAGATACTTCTTTTCTTACCCCTACCTCCACCACTCTCTCTAATAGACCTTCCAAGTATGGATTAAAAACTTGATACCCCTGTAATAATTATAATTTTGAATATCACCCTTATTTTTGTACAATAGAATCATTGTACTCCTCCTCTATTCATCGAGCATCTTGGCAGTCTTCATGATAACATTGAATAGTCTAGTCAATCACTTTATGCCTTCCTTAACCATGTTCTTCAAAAATTCTACTGGTATCTCATCGGGTCGAATTGTCCCCCTTTCTTCATCCTACTAATAGCATGTCTAACCTCTTCAACTATGAACTGCCTGAAATAAACAAAATCTCGATAACTTTCAGAGTTAACTACCTCACCCAACTCAGTATCTCTATCTCATTTTTAGTTTAAGAGTTTACGAAAGTAATTTCCACCAATTCTTAATGGAAGACTCATCCACCAATACCTTACCTTCCTCATCTTTGATGCACTTCACTTGGTCCAAGTCACACACTTTTCTTTCTCCCTTTTTAGCGAGCATATACAATCTCTTCTCCCTGACTGTATCACTAAGCTCCATATATAGGTGCTCGAATGTTACTGTCTTAGCACTTGTCAATGCTATCTTTGCTTTTTTCTTTGTCGATTTATAGATCTCTTTAAGCATTTGATTTTCATCCTATCCCTACACTCCAACCATTTCAAATATGCAATCTTCTTAGCTTTCACTTTGTGTTGGACTTCACCATTCCACCACCAATCTCCTTGACATCCACCAAAGGTCCCTTTCAAAACCCCTAGTACCTCGGTAGCTACTTTTCTAATGCAACCGATATGCCCATGAAAATCAACCCCAATGAAGTTTTTTCTGTCTCAGTTATGCCTCTCATAACCTCATCTAACTCTTCCTAAAAGAGCTTTTTGACTTCCTTATCAAGGACTGATGCACAGTCAAATTAGAACACATCTTATGCTTAATCGAGGACTTTTTATAGTTTTTATGTGTTTTTGTGTCGTTCTTGCAGAAAACATAGGTTGGTATGATTTTGGGAGAACTTGCATATTTTGATGAAATTCAGGACATATGAGCCAGTGTACGAGTCATCGCCCAAGCTAGGAATCATGTGTGCCTTTATAGCAAAAAATAGTGTCCAAAAATTAGAGATTTGCAAGGTAAAGGTCAGTAATGCGAGGCTAACATATGAGTCGTATGTCTTTCTACAACTCATAGCAGGGATCCTCGTAGCAAGAAACAAATTTACCAAAATTTAGACCAAGATCTGTAACTAGAAACCACAAGAAGACATTATGAGTCGTAGATCAGACAACGACTCGTAGCAATGGATTATAGCAGTCCAGTCTAAAATCCCAAGTGCTAACTATGAAAGCACGATTATGACTCATAGGTCAGCCTACGAGTCATACAAGCGAGTCATACCTACTACCAGCTTGGAGTTGTGGGAACAATGAAGAGTTGACTTCAAATAACATGGATTTTGTGCATTTCTTTGATTGGGTAGTTGCATGCGTTGTCTATTTCCTTTCCTTTTTAATGTTGTTTAGAGGTGGCCAACACCAAATCACGGCTACTATCACAATCTTGACCAAGGTAGTGATGAATAGGAAATGAGAACTAGATGACAGGATTCAATTGATGTTCTCTTATCTAATCAACCAAACCTGACCAAGGGGAGGTCGACTGGGACAATGGGTAATGGTTAGTTGGCACACCATGGTTGTTGACTACACGCCATAGTGAAATTTGACCTTCACCTTCACAAGAGGGCTGGAAGAACCTAAGTTACCATCCTACAAGTGATGTCTCAATTAGAGTTATTTTATTTGGGGCATTAGATGGGGAACACAATTCCCAAGTTGTCCCTCAATTTGATTGTCTCTTTGTAGTAGTAGTAGTAGTAGTAACAGTATAGTGTTTTTATCTTCTTTTTTTCTTTTCAAAATTGCAGAACCCACCATCCTAGAGAAGTTATTTGATTGGTGCTTGAAATAATTGTTAGTGAATCAATTTGGTCAACCTCGTATTTCTTGTGGATTTGATCCTAATCTCCGGTTAGATTTATACTTGATAGTGACCGCTTTACCGTTGGAGCGTGAATATAAAAAATTATGGCACTGCTACCGGAGAATACTGCCAGGTTCTTGACTTGTCTTCACTAGTAGTTAGTTCAAGTATTAATTTCTAGATTTTCTTGTATTTTACTTTTGTTGTTCAGTTTTATTTGCAGGATGTACTAGGTTTGTATGCCTAACACAAGTAGCCAAGGAAATCTCGTTGTTCCACTAAACTTGGAGATCTACCAAATTGCAAGGAGATTGGCCCAAGAAAATAAGGATATTGCGATTGATGAAGCCGTGGGTCAACATGAGGAAGATGTGGATAGAGATGAAACCTACCTTAAAGAGAGTATAGGCCACACCATGGGGATTTCAACGAAAATGCATATGGTCAGAATATATATAGGTTGAACCCTATGGCTACGGATGTCACGAGAACGATAGTTTTTTCACCACTACCTGTCGATATTAAATTCACAATTTCAAGTTGTCTATTGCAAATGCTTAAAAGTCATGGTTTATTCACTAGTTTACCTATGGAGGATCCACATAGTCATCTCCAAAATACGGTGTTTGTTTGTAAGAGTATGATGGGTACACAAAATTTGTCAATCGATGCGGTTGGTTTGCGAGTGTTCCCATTATCTCTCTCAGGAAATGTAGGAATTTTGTTATCCAAGCTTCCACAAAGTTCGATCACTAGATGTGTCGAGCTATAATGAGCCTTCTTAGAGAGGTATTTCCCTTGGTTTAAAAAGATGAAACTCAAAGATCAAATCAACAACTTTGAGCAATTGATGGGTGATTCGATAAGCATGCCTTAGGAAAGGTTCCCAAGTGTTTGAGGATGGTTCCCGATCATAAAATTGTAGATGATGCTTTAGTTGAGATCTTTTATTGGGCTCTTGACGAGAATGGTAAAGATTGCGCCAATACCATCATGGGTAGTATGTTTATTGATCAACCTTTTGCACAAATTGCAGAGAGAGTAGAGTAAGTGGTCAAAACAAATCGAGCATGGGATCAAAGAGAGAGAGGTATTACAACTTCGTCTACGGTGAACACCAACAATGAGCAGGTAAGGTCAATGAGGAGATCATGTAACAACTTGCTCAAATTCGCACAAGTATGGACTTGGTATTGAAGCAAAACCAAGCAAGTATCCATGCGGTATCTCACCAACCTTCTAAGGCTCCTGTGTATGAACAACCCTTCTTTGTAATCAAGCGGTGGGTTTTCAAAACAATGCAATGCTCAAGGGTCAAACTCGGACTATTGGAGGAAAGGTTCTAAAAATCAAGGCTAGAACTACAATCGATAGGATATGTATAGAGACAACCATGGCGGTTATTATGAAAGATAAAGAGCACTGGAGGCCGAGTACGGGCGAATAGATGGCTATAGAAATGGCTATATGTCCCTTCCTACAATCGTGATGCCGGATCTATAAACTTTAGGATTGAAGAAATATTTGACAAGTTGTTGAAGAGAGCCGACCATCAAGATGAGACCTTGAAAGTGATGAGATCGGGACTTTCATGAATAACCGAAAGAGAGAGTCTTACTCTATGACAATCAAACAATTGGAGCAACAATTTAGTCAAGTCTCTTATCAATTGACCCAACTCCAAAAGGGTACTTAGCCAAGTAACATGGTTCAAAATCCAAAGAATAATGGGCATTGCATTATGGTCATGACAACAAGTGTGAAGAGCATCATAGATCCCCCAATGTAGGTAGTTGAAGATGAAGCTTTTGAGAAGGGTATTGATAAAAATGATGTGGGTGAGGAAGAAGGTTTGGAGAATGATGAGGTACAAAGTGAAGAGATTAAAGGGAAAGATATGGCCAAGAAAATTCCAAAACCTCCTTCCCTTTTCCTCAAAGACTTAAGAAAAAGGAGGAAAATGGTAATTCAAACACTTCCTTTCGATGTTATAACGATTTTCTATCAACATTCCCCTTTTAGAAGCTTTGGAGAAGATGCCCGGGTACACCAAGTACATGAAGGATTTGGTAACAAAGAAGCACATGTTGAGCCAAGAGCTTTCATAAGAGCTCCAACAATATAGTGCCATCATGACAAAATGCCTAGTCCAAAAGAGAGAGGATCCCAGTGCATTCAACATTCCTTACGACATCAGTGATGTAGAGTTTGCAAGGGCATAGTGTGACATAGGAGCAAGTATTAATTTGTTGCCTCTTGCTGTTTTCAAAAGGCTTAGTCTTGGTACTTCTATTTCCACAAGAATGTGGCTGCTCATGGCGAATAGAACTATAAACAAGCCAAAAGAGATACTTTTTGACGTGCTTGTGAAAGTTCATAAATTCACCTTTCTCACTGACTTCATGATCCTTGATTATGAGGTTGATTTTGAGGTTCCCATTATATTGGGAAGACCATTTCTGGCCACTAGGAGAGCCTTGGTGGATATGGATTTCAGTCAACTTTGGTTCAGGGTCAATGCTACAAGATTGTTTTTGACATCTGCCAAACAATGAAGCACCCAGATGAGTACAACAGTGATGGGTGGGCCATTGAGGATTTTTTATGATGGAAGATGACTAAGTCGAGCCACGACATTAAACAAGGTGCTTCTTGGGAGGCAACCCAAGTATCTTTATGCTTTTGTCCTATCTTTTAAAGTTTATTTTTGTTATTTGAATTGTTAGGTAATGGATTGATTTTTGGATTTGATTTTAAAGACATTGAATCAGTTGGTGTTGCTCTGAAAATTGGTGTGTTTTGAGATTTTGGTTTGCAGGTATGAATCAAGTGTTGAAAGTGTGAAGAATAACATTTGTAGCAGCCTCTATGACCAGGCCTACGAGCCGTAGTGCATAGCACGACTCGTAGTCATGCCTCTTAGAGGGAAACAGTAATGATTTAAAGTTGATACATACACTATGAGCCAACCTTAGGATTTGTAGGATTCCCTACGAGTCGTAAGTGGTGTTCGTAGTGCCTCGATATGATTTTTCAATTATTCTAAGTGTTGGGGTCTTCTACGAGATAAGAGCTACGAGTCATAGGAAACCCTACGACTCGTAGTCAGGGTTTCGTACCCTTGATATGCAGGATTTTAAAAGTCCATCTGATAGTTGAATATTAAGGGTCAAAATGAATCTGACCCCTAATTTCCCCATTTTAAACCATTCCTCCCCCACCCAAAGCTTTCCCACAACATGTTTCTACTATTCCAATCAACTTTTCCATCAACCCATGTCAATTTTCGACAAGATTTTTTGCGAGCACCACTATTTTTTATTTTCTGTAAAACCCTTCCTCTTCTCATTGCGATTAATTTCTCTACATCATCTCAAGTGGTATGTTTTCTTGGTTAAATTTTTGCACACAAATTATATTATAGTATTGTTGTGTGTTTATTAGTGATATTGAAAGTACTCATGAAGACATGATTATCTAGACGTGACAATGAAGGTTTGGTTGATTACAATTTGCTAGTGTGGTTTTGAATTATAGAATTAGCCTTGTTAGTTATGTGTGATGTTGGCATGCTGATTATGTCTGTGTAGTGAATGATTGTTGATTGATCAACTTATGGATTCTTATCGAAGTACAATCTGATTATAGGTGTATAATTTGGTGGAGATTTATCGTTTGAGATACCCTTTGCATGACTTTCCTTTGGATTCCTTTGATCTCCTATGTTGATGTTGTGTAGTTTTGTGTGTTGTGAGTTTAAGGATCGAAATTTTTTTGTGATTATTGAATGTGTTGGGAAGTCATTGCTTGATGTCAATTATTGATACAATTTATGGGGAAATTGTTGTTTGAATATTCACAACTAGGTTATATTTGACATACTTGTTGAATTGTTTGAGAGAATTGCTTCAAATGATGTTTGAATTTTGTTTGCTTTATGGTGGTTTGTGTGGTAAAGTTACTGGCACCACAGGTGCCTATTGTTTTCTGCTATGAGGCCTTCCTATGACTCGTAGGATGTCCTATGAGTTGTAGTGACCCTTCCTAGGAAACAACAGTCCCCTATGGTTCCTTAACATTTCCCATAGAAACCCACCTATGGGTCATAGTGATCACTATGAACAGTAGTGAGGGTCTCGTAGGACCTGTCTTGTACTTCGAAAGGATTCTAAAAATTGCTGCGATCCAAGTCTATGACTCGTAAGTCATCCTATGAGTCGTATTTGTGCATCATACCTGCAAATCTGCAGCTGGTTCGATGAAATTTTTATCTATGTTTTCATTTTGGTTTGTTACTTCTTGTTTTTTTCTGTGTGATTCCTGATTGTTTGGCCATAATGGTGCTAATGTGTGGTATGGCGTGTGATTTTTAGGTACAATGCCTCTAAAGGATAAAAATGCTATCAAGGCCTTTCATAGGAAACTAATAGATGAGTCCTTCGAGATCGACCAGTTAGAGGGATCTGAAAAGGTCCAAGAGTCAGAATTGACCCTGAGGCAAATATGCCTCAAACTAGAGCTAAGGTTGTACAAACCACGATAGTCGTCGAGAGTCCCCCAGTCTGACGAGGAGGAAAATGGTGATAGGTCAGGTAACATCTCATCATACTTGGTGTCCGATTTTCTTGAGGCATACCAAACTCAGCATAATGAGGCGGATTCACAGTCTTCGACCGATCTATCCATCACTTACATCGATCCCAGAAATATTAGATGGAGAGTTCTAGGGATGGAAGTGACTTATAACAAGGGGTTAGAGCTAAAGGGATGGGGAAAACCTGTTACGCAGTTTCATGAGGAGTCGAGGCTGAATGTTTTCGGGCTGAGTAGGGTACCTGACTTAGAAATGGAGATTGACCAGCACGGACTTAGGTGGTTGTCAAGGAGGTTGGGCAAGTATGCCCCATATCTAGTCCAACAGTTTTCAACTGCCTATGCTGCTACTATCATTAGAGATCTTCCCCAGAGAAAGAAGGTCATTGATCAGCCCACACTGCGGGAGGTCTTACTATGGGGTCAGAGAGTCGACGTTTCAGAATACATCATTCACAGGGTTCAATTCGGGCCTAATTACAAGGTGCCATGTTCCACTATTGAGTATGATAACAGGATTGAGAAGATGAGGCTAGCGGTGATAGGAAAGAATGTGGCCCAGGGGATTGAGCTTTTCTGATGGGTGGCTAGCTAGATCTGCAAGGGCGATATCTGAACCAATATAGGTCACAAACCACGCCGAGCTAACAGTGAAGGCTCACCTCTCCTTTTCGGCCAAATTCTTGAGGTCCATTATCCGATCGCACATTTGGACTGCATTTATGGATAATGTCATTACTTTGGACCGAGTTGTATTACTAGCTAGTATCTTAGCTAGCTATGAGATAGACTAGGCACTCATCATGGTGGAGTAGATTCGTGAGTCTGCTATCCGGACTAATACCTAATTGCCATTCCCCATCTTGATACATCGACTATGTAATGCAGCCAAAGTTTGTGTTTCTCTCCAGCTCGACCCATATGTAGAGGCCCTGCGAACTATGAATCCCAGCCTAATCAAGTCAGATAAGAACTCGGTGGCTCTGCATCGAGCAGGTTCTCCTCTTATTCTAGATCTATCTCCTCCAGAGCCACACACTGCGGATTCTACTCCAGTTCCCACCACCTCTACCTCAGCTACACTAAAGAAGCCTATATTTGTTGATATCGAGGTGATGCCCTCCTTAAATGCACCTGCACCAACACCTTCGACTACTCAAGTTATTTCTGTAGACTACCCTGTTATGTTTGCTTTTGCTTTTTAGGCATTGGTGCACAGGTTACCAAAGACGGAGGCCTAATTGAGCAGGTTGATGAGCCAAGTCAAACCATGGGTTCGTCAGATGGTCGATGACTTGAAGGAGAGGGACAAAGCATTTACCCTTGATATTGTAGATCAAAGAGTTGCTGCGGTGGATGCTAGGGTCGACGCCTTCGAGGACAAGGTCCAAAGGAGGCTCGAGGGAGCACACTTGCAGATATAGCTTCCGTAAAGGAAGAGTTGGCCAAGTTCGTGGCCAACCTGCTGACTACTTTATCAGCCCCGATAACTAACCCGGAGGTGGCACCAGAGGGTGATGATGATTTGATTAACTTGTTTGAGGATCGCTTGCATACATAAGGGAAGAGGCCCCTGGTAGTGATGATGCAGTTATGAGCCACCAAAATAGACCGAGGACAGTTGAAGAGCTAGCAGAGCTGGAGGAGCGAATTACAAATGAGGTGGTGTAAGAGTCCTTAGCCATGGAGGAGATGAGGAAGGTTCAGAAGCAGGAGATAGCATAAGGAGCTAGTGGCTCGGGTACAACTACAACAAAGGAGGAGAGCAATCCCTAGGACTAGATGGATGCCGGGGCTTGAGCACCATGTGTTTATACTTTTAACCCCACATCCTTATTGATACTTGTGGATACTTTGTTCTCATTGTTGTTTTTCTCTAGACAATTTGTTTTGTTATTGCTTTGATGGATGTTTTATGTTATGTTTGGTTTTTATTCACTATGTTGGATAATTGATTTAATTTTGGGTTTATAAATATATATATATATATATATATATATATATGTATATATATACACTTTGAGGACAAAGTATCATCTTTTTGGTAGGGTATGGGAAGTTATATACTAAGGTGAAGTCTGAGTAACTTTTAGTCCATAACTATCCTTATCTTTGATCCTAAGGTTTTATTGTCATATTTCTCTTTCTTTGTGGATGAGTTTACTCTCTCTTGAACTAGCATGTTTAGGTGTCATTGATAAAATGTAGATATATATAGATTATTACTTTGGCATGTATATAATCTTGAATGGTCTTATAAATGTTTTTTTTAATAGAAAAAAGCATACCTCAAAATTTTTGAGATTGTTGGTTACCATTGCAATTTTGCATGTGATTATGTGGCAATATTTTTTCTGATACAGAGAGGGAAAGTTGATGCTTGAAGCATGACCTGTGAGTCTATGTCAATTGTGCATGAATGTCATGTGTGTTAATTTTGATATATTCATGCATTATGTACTGACTCAGAACTTTCCTTGTTACTCTAAAATTGGATTGGAGATATTGGTTGATTGGGAAAGGATCTTAGGTCTTTGTTCTTTAAGATAGTCCACTTTTGCCTAAATGACTTACCAAATGTAGTATATGACCCTTTGTTCCAAATGTTTGAGCTTTATATGTACCTGTTCTTTCTTAAAACCTAGTTAGCCTGACCTTCTTTTCTGAAATGCCTTGATATTAGCCCTGGTCTATCCTTGAACATGTGAACCTCGATTGAGGCAAAAAGCCTAAGTTGATGGTGGCTACCAAAGGTGGACCTGGTTTAGGGAATGGATATTGTGTACTTCACCTCAGGACAAAAGCCTAAGTTGAAGGGTGACTTGTGTTACGGTAGAGTAACAAAAATAAGGTGATTAGTAGGGAAAAGAAGAAAGAAGAGAAGATGATGTGCTGAGTGAGAGAAAAAGAAAGAAAAAGTGCCTTCAAATGAAAAGAATAGCCAAAATGAGTTCATAATTGAGGCACAACTGAAAGAGAAAAAGAAAGTACCCAAAAAAAGATTAAAATGAAGAACAAGGGAGGCAAAAATGAAAATGGTTGAGTTGTTGAGGTGAAAATGCTGAAAAACATGGTTCAAGGATGGCTTTTAGTTACTAATTACCCAAATTACCTTAAGAAAGCCCCATAAGCCTACATTATAAGCCTATAAAGTCCTAAGTGATCCTAATCCAACTAGTTCAACAATCCGGAGTATAAGTATATGGGCAAGCCTGTGTTGTTGGTTATCATGAATGAATATCATTTCTGAGAGTGAGGATGCTTGCACAGTCCCTGATCTTTGATTGCTTTTTGAGTGAAATGTAAGGATTTCGTTTCTGTGAGGGCATTCACATTGCATGATTGGCATGTGATTTCTTTAGTGATTGTGAATTATTGATACTCCTTAGCTTGTCATAGTTGGATTGTTAGACGCATCATTATATCTTGGTTTGGTTGGTGGCTATTAAATCAGGTTTTGAAAATGAGAGTTGGGTACCTGAGTTAGAATTGAGTGACATATATGCCATTAGGATAGTTTCTATGTATTTTTTATTGTCTATTTAGATCAAGTCGTCACTTGAGGACAAGCAAGAATTCTATGTTGAGGGTGTTGATGTGGTGTCAAACTACAGCCGCATTTGATTCCTAAAACAAAGGATTTTGCATTGTTCTTAATGCGGCATTTTATGATTTTTATGTGTTTTTGTGTTGTTCTTGCAGAAAATATAGGTTGGCATGATTTTGGGATAAAATTGTAGATTTTGATGAAGTTCAGGACATACGAGCCAGCCTACGAGTCATAGCCCAAGTTACGAGTCGTAGTGAGTCCTCGTAGCCAAGAACAGTGTCCAAAAATTAGAGATTATCAAAGTGAATGTCAGCTATATAAAGCTAACCTACAACTCGTAGGAGGGGGCCTCGTAGCCAGAAATAATGTTGCCCAAATGTTGACTAAGAACGGCAACTAGAAACCACGAGAAGACTACGATAATCGGATTACAACTCGTAGGTCATCTTATGAGTCATACTTGTCAGTCGTACCTACTGCCAGCTGTATTTTCTATTTTATTTTTGTGATCTTTTTGTAAATAGTATGAATAGTTAATAATAGGGTTTTTGAAAGGAGACTTGACACTTTTACAGATTCGACAACTTTTAATATGTTTAGAGAACACTTTTTCTTAGGGTTAGAGTAGATTGTATGTTTTTAATTTGAAGACCCAATTTGGGAGGTTTAAAATCACTTGTATTCAAACTCCATTGTTGCAAACTTGTGGTTTCAACATCAAAGTGGTGTTGTTCTTCATTGTTCTTGGGTAGTTTCTAAACCATGTCTACTTTATTCATTGTTTGCGATTTTTCCATAGACATGAGTGGCTAAACACCTACAACTTGGGGTTTTGGGAACCATGAAAAGTTGACTTGAAATAATCCAAATTTTGTGCATTTCTTTGATTGGGTAGTTGCATGTTTTATTTCCTTTCATCATGAATGTTGTTTGGTGGTAGCTAACACCAAACCTCACCTACTATCATGATCTTGATAAAGGTAGTGACGAATAGGAAAGGGAAAGTAGATGACAGGATTCGATTGATATGTTCTTGTCTAATCAACCAAACCTGACCAAGGTGAGGTTGACTGGGACAATGGATAACAGTTAGTTAGCACACCATGGTTGTCGACCAAGCGCCATGGTGAAATTTGACCTTCACCTTCATAAGAGGGTAGGAAATATCTAAGTTACCATCTTGCATGCGATGTCTCAATTAGAGTTATGTTATCCAGGGCATTAGAGTTTATGAATCATGGGGAACACAATTCCCAAGTTATCCCTTAATTTAATTGTCTTTTCGTAGTAGTACTATAGTGTTTTCATCCTCTTTCGTTTCAAAATTGCAAACCCCCCCATCCTAGAGAAGTTAGTCGATTGGTGCTTGAAATAATTGTTAGTGAATCAATATGGTCAACCCCGTATTCTCTGTGGATTCGACCCTAATCTCCGGTTAGGTTTATACTTGATAGAGATCACTTTAACATTGGAGCGTGAACATCAAGGACTACTTAAGGCTCATAGGCACTTACTACATTCACTAAATGCCTACCAACCACAACTTTGATAGACGTCATCCTATCATTAAACCTCCTAACCTCAACTACATATTCCATAAGGTTCTTGTTACTAGGATACCTA
This sequence comes from Solanum clarkiae, assembly GCA_011800125.2. NCBI lineage: Eukaryota > Viridiplantae > Streptophyta > Magnoliopsida > Solanales > Solanaceae > Solanum > Solanum clarkiae. The sequence goes on from JAABOM020057906.1 coordinate 12,293, forward strand.
CACCATTTCTATCCCTAGAACCACCTGAGTATCATAAATTAAACCCATCTAGGTTCCGATCTTTGGTACCGACCCATCTTGTCTCCTGAACACATGTTATATTAATGTGTCTACACTTAAGACACTTCACTAGTTCTATGGATTTCTCTGTAAATGCTCCTATATTTCACAACCCTACCCTTAACTTAAAAAAGCTTGTGCCCCTCTTACCATCCCTGCCCCTTACCTCCGACACCAGCCGGCTACATGATCCTACTCCACTATCTGATCCTAATGCTACTGAAGTAAAACTAATAACTGACTAAATTAAAAAGGTCAAGAAGATACACTCTAAAGAAACCTATACAATCCTATACTATAGACTAGTGAAATATAGGTAAACTACTAAAACAACACAATATGATATGTATTGGCAACACAATATGTTATGTAGGCTCGCAAAATATAATAATATGAGCCAATAAAACAACCCGATAATATAAAACAGTAAAATATAAAATATACTAAATTAATAACCCAATATATAGAAAAAAATCAAAGTAGCAAAGAGTATATTCTGAAAAGTGGTAGATAGTGAGCAAGTAAAAACTCCGTAACAACTAAATTCTACACCAAACAAACAAAAGAACAATACTGAGCAAAAATACAGTGTGCTAACTATAGGATTCAAAGAACAACAGTAAGCAAGCAAAAGTACTGATCAACAAAATTTAGACAGCATAAAAAGAACCAAAATAGTAAGCATGAAAATCTAGAACACTAATACTAAACAAGAAGTAAATACTCAAATTGATTAAGAAATAATTCAAAAAACTAATCAAAAGATGAAATGTGTACAGAACAAAATCAAGGAAAAACTCAATCAATTAAATAGTTATAGAAAGATATCACCTGGAAATAGTTGAACTATGTCTTTGTCGGATTACATCACCGGAGATGCGTGCTTATGTCTTCAGAGTAAAAAGTCAGTCAGAACTTGGAATGTAATGCCAAAAAGAAAGAAATCTTTGCCGGAAATCTCATCAGAATTTGGAATGTAACATCAACCGAATCTAGATTAACATCGCCAACTATACTTGAAACTCCCTCGTCCAAGAACGAGGATAGATATAACCTTGGAATTTGGTTTCCTCACAGTAACCGGGAGAGAAAAAATAGCTGGAAACTCAAACAAAAAATTTTGTCAAAAAAGATCATCACCCGAAAAGGAGTCGCGGTAAATCAAACTTCCATGGTGCTGGCGAAGTCTGGAACAAACGTGAGCTAAAGATGAAGAGAAAATAGAGAGAGAAATACAAGCCTTCACAATCGAAACTTGTAGAGAGCTCCGTTGCCGAGATGACTTCTGGTGACCGGCCTGTAGTTCAGCATCGAATCAGTCACAGAAAGTAAGAAGAGGAAGAACTTTAGAAAATAAAGCTAGGAGAGAAAGTCCAGCAGAGAATGAAGAAGCAAGTATCCGATATAGTATATACTAATTGAAGAGTAACCATATTGGGCTTATACATACATGGATATGTTGTTATTTTAATAATTTAATTTTTTAAAATACTTTAATTATTATAATTCAGAAAATTAGAAATTAAAATATCTATAACAACATTTTCAAAATTCAGATTCTGAAAGTAGTAAATTTTAAAAATTAGTTAATAAACTAATATAACTAATAATTAACTCTTTGTCCTTGAAATACTACATGTCTTTGATCATACGATGCCACTTGACATAATACTAAGCTAGACTTTCTTCCTTTTAAATATGTAATATATAGATTCCAATCTTCAAACACTCAAAATGAATCTAAACTTTTTTTAACTAAAAGTTCCCCAATTGTGAATTTATTGTTTTAGTAAGGAACACCGATTTGCACAACTCTGAGGATCTAATACATCGTCTGGGTGTTGATAGCTGTTAAATATTCTGTGACATCTTGTAACTTGCATCGTATATATCTTTGTATGCCATCATAATCCATTACTGAAAGTTAGTACCCTATCCTTTTAGTTGGAGAACCTAGTTTTGGATTTTGATATTGTTCTACGATTACCCAGACCTTTGTGAAATTTCACTGAGTAATGTTATTGTACTTTTTTCTAAGATTTTCATGTAGAAAGTGTATATGGTGTTATGTTATAATTCATTAGTAATTAAATCTATTCTCCTAAACATGTCTTCCTCCAGATGCATACCTTGCAGATACAAAAATTTTGTAGAGTTATCACTAATAGACAGAGATGCCTTTTGAGCTTCTTCTCATTAATTCAATATAAAAAAGCCAAAGGTTTGTTATTTCCAAAGGTAGTCATTGATTTATTTCCCCCTTTATATGATTATCAAACCCCTCCAATGTCGATTTCACACCGTTGATTAAAAACATTATGGGAAATTGATCAACATTCTAGGGTACGATGCTGCTGAATCTATGAAAGTAATGGAATTCTTTCATTGGATTGAAGGAGTTGCAAAATACCAATCCTTTGTGGCGAAACTTTGTGATTTTATACCCCCATTATATAACAAGGTTGTGAATGAAGCCTTAATATGTGTAAAATGCACAGAGGATGACACGTTCAATGGATATGGCTCTCCTGATGATATATTCTTGATTCCAAACATTTTGAAGCACAATTTCACCCTCGAATACTTTCACGAGAATCGAAAGGTACTCTGCCGCTATATAACGATGAATTAGCTACAAAATAAATATTTTATCGCAAAAATAGCAAGTGACTTTTTATTCATTATATAGCAATGGATTTACGATGGAATATATATCTCATTGCTGTATATTAGTGCGAAATATTGGTGCTCTAACCTTTTTTACGAACTTACCAACGAATAAATAAATTTTGAGCGACAGATATAGCAACGAAAAATATGACATGATGACTTTTAGTATATTTACAAATTTTATATTTCTTGGCAACCAAAAAATTCATCTTTAGCTTTTATCGCAACTAAATTAAAGGAATTTGGTAGCAATGGAATTGATTTGTGTCGTTAAACCCATCATGAATTTTGTATATTGAGATTTGTTCTACCAATTTCTATTGACGTTGTTTGTGGGCTCTGCTAGGAGAATTTTTTTTCATAATCAAGTTATATCTAGATGAAATTAGGGTTTGTTTTAAGATTTTACTAACTTTTTTGTGTTATACAAATCAGAGCTTAACATAGTCAATCTTTTATTGTTAGTAGCCAGCTATATGTTCATCTTATATATTTGACTTTTCTTTCACAAACTTTTTATTTGATGTAACTAGATAAATTTTAATTTTCAACACTATTAAGTTACAGCTTGCTTTTGCTGCTCCACTTCTCTATTTCTCTTCTTTATACTTCTCTATTTATGTAAAACACTGCATCTAATCCATATATACTGACATTTAAGTTTGCTAGTTTTCTTTTCTTTTTCAGAAGGTGTTATTACAACTTGTGGAGATATGTGGATCTTTATTTATTCGTGAACTTGTTAGCCATTTATTTTTTTCTAAGAACAGCTATAAAGCTCTATTTCTATCTCTATATTTGTTTATTTTTCTCGAGTTGTCCAGTATTATGCTAGAAACTATGAGCAGATATGGGATAACGACATATATATATATACGGTGGTTTATGTTTCAAATGTTATATACACATACTAATGACATTAAAAGCTCCCAAAGCTCTCAAATCCCATCTTGTTTCAGTAATTTTGCTTGCCCTTCAGCCTTCTATTTTCATCCTCTTTTTCTCTGTTGTTCAGCTTCTCGATTTGATTTTTATTTGATCATAAAGGTATTTCAATTTGGTCTTCTCTTTAAAGGCAGTCTAGTTTGTACAAGTAGAAGATTTTGATTATTTTGGTCATTTTAATATTTATAGGAACATGAATAATATGAAGCGTGGTTGGATGTATAAGAGGTTGGATAATGAGGGGATATACTCTCCAGTATCATAACCGCTATGAACAACTTTATTCAATATGCATGCTATCGACAAAATCATATAAGTGGTGACAACATTAAATGTCCTTGTAAAAAATGTCATAAGATTAAGTACATGGATGTTGAAATGGTTAAATGTCACCTTTTCCAATATGGATTTGTTGAGTGCTATTTTATTTGGAAATATCAAAGGGAAGAAAATGTTATTGGTGAGATATATTCTAGTAATGATTTGCATAGTCGTGCTCAATCTGCATTAGCATATGAAAATCCATATTGACAAATGGTTTTAACTCTATCGCATGAACTCAAGATGCAAGAAAGTGTAACAATTCCTTATGTTCTATGGCCTCCGACTATAAAGTGTGGTGCATACGACACCCATAAACAAGACTCTACTAGACGCGACTTCATAGGCTCTCTAGGACCCTTGAACTCTATGCTCTGATAGCAAGTTTGTCATGTCACAGATGGGCACCCTTGGCGTGGCTGGAACTTGAAGAACTATTGCTTATTCCCCAAGAGAACCACTTAGACTCATCGTCACATCAACTCGACAGTGGAAGAAAATACTCAAAAGAAGGGGGCATCACATGAATAAATATAACTCTACTAAAACACAATTTCTAACAAATGAGTTTGGAAACAATCAATACTCAACCAACTCTCTACTCAATTCTATGAAGTCTCTACTCAACAATCTGTATGGTACCATGACAGGCTATGGATACCCCAAATCAAAGAAATAAAATACTCAATAAAAATAAGAAAAGAAAAAGGGGCTCCTCTAGAATGCAAGAAGGGCTCACCAACTCTGAGAATACACTGATCTAGACCTCAACGATGCTCAAGCTAAAGTCCTCCATAACCTATATCTGCATCATGAAATGATGCAAGTCCAAATAGATGTTAGTATATGCAATATACTGGTATGTAAAATAACTCAAGAAAATAAGACTCAACTCTCTGTCTCCTCAACTTACACAACTCATGATCAACTCAATATATGCAAGTTTAAAGTAAATTATGCTTTTAAATTAGTCAGTGGAAATAGACTCAGTCTAAAATATCATGCTCAACCAGTGTTTACTTAGGCGTCTCTCACAAATGACATCCAATCCCACCATCTTTTGTTTTGTAGGGCACAACTAAAGTGACGTTGTTGTCATGCCCATCCTAAACTTGCCATGGTAAAAGACGATTAACTCTCTCATGGATCCATAGTAAATGTCCAACTTTAGGGACATACGTCGCCAGAATGTGTTGTACGACTATTCTACACTGGCAACGTTGTCACGACCCAAGCCTAGGTCCTAGATATGACACAGCGAATGTGAAACCTGAGGGGACCCCAAACAAGCCTCTTAGTATATAGTTCACACATTCTTGGTCGCTGAAGCAAAATAAACAATAACAAGAGATAATACAAAAAAGGAAGTGGGGCTAAGGGAAGTCTTTGATAACCATTTAAACATAAAGGGTCAAGCTCATAGCATAGATACATCATAATATTCCAACAACACCTCTAAACATAGAATGGAGTGGGGGCCAAGACACTTTCTGGGATCACCCTCATAGTAACAAGTATCCAACATAAGAAAAAGAATCTATAAAGAATGAGAATAGCTATCACCCTCAGAATTAAGGACACACCAACTAACTTCTTCACAAGAACCAAGTATCCACGTGGAGGATGGTTGGTAGGAGCTCCGGTCCCTACATGGTAATATCATGCAGGCATAAATTATGCATTAGTACGTTTAAATGTACAATCTATGAGGGATGCAATGCAACAAGAACCACAATCCATAATAATGAGATGTTTAATCATATTTAGTGAACATAAGCTCAATATGCCATGTGTAATCAATGCGTAGTATGAAACATGCTTAAGAATAATCGTACTTGCATATCTTATTTAATACCATAAACTAATAAGAATAGCTCATCCAACTACCTTGTACTAGAGGGTGAAAGATATAGCATAGGTCATAGCCACTACATGTAAACATGAGATAATGAATAGTATATGAGGGTAGAAAGATAGCATAGATCATAACTCCTACATGTAAGCATGAGGTAATACATAAGACTGAATCACATATGAGGGTAAGGCATACCACGTAGTTCATAATCCCTTCATATTAGTATAAGATATTGCATAAAATTGAATTGTACATGAGGCTAAGGTATACAACATAGTTCATAATCCCTTAATATAGAAATTGGCCTTGTACTAGAGGGTAAGCCATATAGCATGGTTCATAACCCCTTCTAGCAGGCTCCACAATTCACAAGAGCATAAACCTTAGCATAAGAACTCAATAACTCATCAACCATAGAGACTTGTAAAAATCATGCAATAGGTCATAGGAAAAATTGAGAATTCTTGTCAAGACATTTTATCAAACACGTGGTGGGCATATATGGACACATGTTCAAATAATGCAAAATGCAAAGGGTATTGATCATGAAATAGTGAAATCAGTGCATCTTAAAGTAATGTAAATCGGCCCACCAATACCATGGTAAAATCCCATCATGGGTAATATACAAACCCTATCAAAACTTCACTATAGCTCAAAGATTTCATAACTTGAATCATGTATAGTCTCAATAGACAAGATTAATTCATAGTATAAGCTTAAAATAGATATTTATGCATAATCAACAATATTTTATAAAATACCAACATATTTCATGCTCATACTTCATAATAATAAATACCTATAAGTAATACAACTTGAAAATATGCAATTTTCATAAAAAGGAAGATTGGGCTCCATGGGTGGAAGCACCCAATGGATGAAACCCACATGCCCTAAACTTGGTTTTTCTTGATATAGACTTAAATGAGACTTGAAGCTTGAATGGAGTTGTTGAGATCTGTCATTAAGCTTTGGACACTTGAATTTTGGATGAAATATTTTGTTAAGTCTTAGCGAGGTCTTTGGGAAAGTTTTTAGTGATATAAGTTGAATAATGGCTAGGTATGGATGGTTTCATGCTTAAGTGGGCATGGTGCTACGACCCCAATGTCCTTGGGTCAAAATAGAAAAACAGGGGAAAAACTGTATGAGTATGCGATACGGACACAATGCAAAGGCAACTTTTACACTACTCCGCACCCTTGGCGCATCACGGCCAGGGCGCAGATTGCCACTGCTTTCGAAAAATTAATGAAAATCATTTTTCACTATGCGCCTTCTAAAATCTGAGTTATACCCATCCCCTACTGAATTTTTCCCCCAACCAAGAATATGAAGTCTTATTTTCAATATCACACACGAATTTTGAGATATATGGAAATTACGAATATGGGCATTTTCGAAGTACATTTTTGGGGCGTTTCAAACATAGTTCTGTGAGTTACAGTAGTTATTTACCCACTCCTAGCTCGGTGCTTGATACTCCTCCCAAGACTAAAATATGCACTACTTATCAATTAACTCAACCATCAATAGTTAGTCAGTCAACTCAAAATCCAACCTCATAAGGTTATTTTATCTCAACTTATCTCAGTTTTTCATCAACTCAGTTAATCAATGAAGATGATCAAATTCAACATAGACTCAAATGGTCATTCAGACTCACTCAATGACACGAAATCACTTCTATGGGTCGTAAAAGATTTTACGGGTCGTTTGATAACTCGTGACTTAAGATACTGAAAAGTTGATTCTTGGATCACCAACCCATGAAATCATCTAAGGGTCGTGAAATACTTTACAGGTCGTATGTTGTCTTGTACATAAGCCTCAGACTCAGAAAATTTCAAGTCATTTAGGGGTTGTACAAGGCCTCTTCTACGCGTCATAGGTCTCTCTATGGGTCATAGATGGCCCTCGTGGATTCTCTTTTAGCTGCTTTTCTCAGTCCTTTTCTCAGTTTTATCTGTGCATCAACTCAGACTAGGTGGAAAGGATTGGAGGCGTTACAGTTTCTTGGGAATCCTTATCACAAAAACCCATCAGCAAAAAAAAACTAGATATAGAAAAAATGGAAGGAAGAGAAAGGAAACAGAAAGAGCGACTAATAACAAAAGCACATGATAGTATGTAAATACGAGAAAATTAAAATATATAAGACCACTAATGACGACACTGAATAAAAAGACATGACAAATCCTATTACCCTACTATACCCTAGCAAGACATCAATCTAACCCTACTAAACTATTAGCCTGCTACTCTAATTCGCAACCCCCACTCCTTCTTATCTAAGGTCATATCCTCGGTGAGATACAGTTTCACCATAATCTTGTCTGATCACCTTCCCCTAACACTTCTTCGGTCTACCTCTACCCCTCCATGTAACTCCAAAATCCAACCTCTCGTACCTCCTAATAGGAGCATTAGTGCTCCTTCTCTGCATGTGTCCAAACCATTACAGTGTCGCTTCCCTCAACTTGTCATCCACAAGGGCCGCCTTGAGATTCTCCCAAATCGTTTCATTCCTAATCTTATCACTCTCCATATGCCCATATCTATCTCATCATCCTTATCTCCTCGACGTACATCTTTTGAACATGTGAGTTTTTAATTGGCCAACACTCTACCCCACACAGCAAAGTGATCTAACCATCACCCTGTAAAAATTACCTCTCAGTTTTGGTGGTATCTTCTTATCACAAAAAACTCTAGAGGCAAGCCTCCATTTCGTCCATCCTATCCCAATACGGTGTGTAACATTATCATCGATATCGCTACTACTCTGGATTATGGACTCAAGATACTTAAGCTGTTCTCTTCTGGGAATAGGTTAAGTGGAAAGCGTCACATTATTGCCTGTGTCATCCCTTACAACACTAAATCTGCACTCCAAGTATTCTGTTATTGTCCTACTCAGTTTGATCCCTTTGGATTCCAAGCGTGTCTCTAAAACTCCAACCTATCATTAACTTTAGCCTGATTCTCATTAATTAGAACTATGTCATTTATAGATAGCATACACCATGAACCTCCTCTTGAATAGACTATTTTAGCTCATCCATCAGCAAGACAAACAGAAAAGGGCACAACATAATTTCTTGATGAAGTCCCATCTCAAAAGAAAAATACTTTGAGTGTCCTTCCACCGTTCTAACTCGAGTTTTGGCTCCATCATACATTTCTTTTATCACCCTAATATACACCATTGGAACAAGTTTCACTTCGAGACACCTCCGTAGGACATCCTTTGGGATTTTGTCATAGGCCTTCTCGAGATCAATGAAAACCATATGAAGGACCTTCTTTTTCCCTATATTTCTTCACTAATATCCGAACAAGATGAATTTTTTCAATAGTTGGCCACCCTAGAATTAATCCAAACTGATTCTCTGAAATAAACACGTCTTTTCTCACCCTTACCTCTACCACCCTTATTTTTGTACAATAGAACCATTGTACTCCTCCATTCATCTGGAATCTTGGCAGCCTTCATGATAGCTTTGAACAGTCTAGTCAATCACTTTATGCCTTCCTTTACCATGTTCTTCCAAAAATCCATTTGTACCTCATTGGGTCTGATCGCCTGAATTTCTTCATTATACTAATAGCATGTCTAACATCCTCAACTATGAACTGTCTGCAATAACCAAAATCTTAATAACTTTCAGATTGTGCCATCTTACCCAACTCAATATTAGTATCTCCTTTTTCATCTAAGAGTTTATGAAAGTAATCTTGCTATCTTTACTTAATGGAAGACTCATCTACCAACACCTCACCTTCCTCATTTTTGATGACTGCACTTGGTCCAAGTCGCACTCTTTCCTTTCTTTCTATTATTAGTATCTCTTTTTTATTCTAAGAGTTTATGGAAGTAATATTGCCATCTTTGCTTAATGGAAGACTCATCTACCAACACCTCACCTTTCTCATCCTTGATGACTTCACATGGTCCAAGTGGCACTCTTTCCTTTCTTTCTATTTAGCGAGCCTATACAATCTCTTTTCCCTGCCTATATTGCTAAGCTCCATATATATATGCTCAAACATTGTTGTCTCAGCTTGTTACTATCATCTTTGCTTCTATCTTTGCGAACGTATAGATCTCCTTAAGCCTTTACTTTTCATCCTCATTTCTACACTCCAACCATTTCATATACACAATCTTCTTATCTTTCACTTTGCCTTGGACTTCATTATTCCACCACCAATCTCCTTGACATCCACCAAAGGTCCCTTTCAAAACCCTTAATACCTTGGTAGCTACTTTTCTAATGCAACCAGCAGTAGTGCCACTTGTTGTTCACATCTCCGCCACTACTCCAGGCCTTTAAACTACTTAGCTTTTCTTCCATCTCTTGAGAAAGGGAAGGAGTCAGGCCTCCCCATTTAATCATCGATAGGGAATTCACAATCGTCTTCTTCTTATTATCACTCTTAATCTCTAAATCCTTCATTAGAAACCTATGTTGAGTGTAAATATTTTTACTCGGGATGACCTTGTTATTCTTACAAAGGCTTCTATAGCCCTTTTGGAGAAGTAAGCAGTCCATCTAAGTCTTCGCTACTATACTACAAAAGGTAATCAAGTGATTTTTGGGAAGCACAAGTTAGCAATATATAATGACCTGAATTCTATACGATGTAGTTGGACATTGAGAAATCTCTTCTCGGGCAAAGAATTTAACCTAGTATGTCTCAAGAGCGACCACGTGGCCAATGTTGGCATGAGCCATATTACCTCACGTGAGACCACACTTGGCCTCAAATCTTGGATGTTGTCCTTGGGGTAGTGTTGCAAGCTAAGGCACACCTGACTAGCACCCCACAAAAGCCGTGTGATACTTCATGGGTCATATGGAGGAGCCGTGGGGTGGTCTAGGCTTAAAAACCCCATCATTGGCGCTAAGGGAGACTACAGACCAGTCACACAGGTCGTGTGGTGTGAGACGGGCCGTTTGGCCTTTCGTGAAGCTCCGAAGTAAAACTTTTTCTAAGTGTTGATATATCGTCTCGTAACTCTTTTGCAAAATTTTGCTAAGGTTGGGGTGATGGAAGCACCACACGGACTGTGTGGCTTCACACGGCTCATGAAAGGTGTCCATTTAGTGGGCTCATACGAAAAATTTTAAGTGTCGGTTCAAGATTGAGATTTCCAAAAAAATGTCTAAGTATCATTTCATGGAACTCCGTACGGACCATGGAGTGCCTCATGAGCCACTTACCCTCCAATCAATTGGCTTCTGGTAAATTTTTCCTCTGATGCATTAATGGCATTTCTATAAATTTGATTATTTCTATTGGTCTTTTGAGAATTCATATGCTATTCTAAGGTCATCTAATGACCTAAAATCTATTTCAGACATTCAATATCACTCTTCATATTTTGAAACCTCTCAAAAGCTTTCCACTAACAAACTCTTGGAAATTTCAACATTGGAGCTTGGGAACTCTTCTTCAAACTTCTTTGGGGTTTCTTCATCTTAGTGAAGGTATCAGGATTTGATCCTTGACTACCTTACAATCAAAGAGACCCAAACTATTTTAAAGCAATTTTATGAATTTCTAGTTTATATTAAATCAGGGTTGTGAATATTATGATTTCTAAAATTCGATTGATGCATTGGTAGTATTTATTTGATGAATTTAAGGTGATTTAAACCGTTATATGAAGAATTTTTTTATGAAACTATAGGTATGCATGTCCCCTTTAAGGCTTACTTATGCATGGGTAATTATATTATGATTTTTAAATGTGGATTTAAATTTGTTTTCAGTTGAATTTCATATTATATTATGGATTTTAGATTGAATCTTAATTACCTATGTCATTCTTTCATTATTCATTGCATATGCATTTATATACATGGATTATTATAGAAATTATGAAGTGGATTAAGCCCAATGTTGTTATATGATATGATTTCGATAAGACTGGTTATGACAAGAATGTGATCACATATATGTCTATTGATTATGGTTGTTTGAGCATTTTGGGTGCTTGCACCATTTTTTATATGAATGGACTATTCCTATACATGAGTATTATGACTATGAAAGTATGGTTTTGGCATTTGAGCCGAAGCATGAACTATTATGAAAGCTGTTTGACTTTTAAGCCCAATTGTGCATTGAAACGTTTTGGCAAGACTTGTATCTTTTGAAAGCATGTATAATTACATATATTATAAGTATTCTTATACGATGGTGACTTAGCACAGATGTATTGGGGGCGTCAGGGTATACCCAAGGGCCCTCTTCCTTTTCTTGAACTATGTGCCTATCATAGGTTTCCTTTCCAAAATGGGATGCCCGTAAGGAAAGATACCTCTGAAATGGGGTTGCTCGTAAGGAGATAAAATAATATGATATGATATGTTTTGATATGAAAATCCTATCCAAAATGGGAGGCCCGTAAGGAAGGTTGCTTCATACGAAATGGGAGGTTCGTAAGGTAAAGCATAGTTTACCTTTGACAAGTAAATCACCTCTTTACCGATGAGAGGTAATTATCGGATTCCAAGTAATAGCTTGATTAGTCTTACTTATGTCAGTTGAGGTCCCATTCTCACTATATATATGAGCATCAGTTGTGTCTCATGCATCATTGGTTTCATGACATCTTGCTATAATACACTTCTCGTTATATATCTCCTTTTATAATATGTGCCCATGTCATCTATCGTTAATATTTAGGTTTTTGGTATGTTCATACATTGCATCCCATATACTTAGTACATTCAAATGTACTAATGCATACTCTTGCATACATGATTTCACCATGTAGGGATCGAGGACTTTGATCATCCACCGTTTGATGCTTAGCTAGGCTTCCAAGTTTATTTATTTGTAGTGGTGTGTCCTATCTTCCAAGGAAGATCCACCATCTATATACCTTTGATACTTTTGTTTCTTTGTGTATTGAGGGTGAGCTCGGGAAATGTCTTGGCCCCTAAACCATCTATATTAAGGCATTGTTAGACACCTTGTAAACCTCCTTACATTTTATGCTATTTGTTATGACTTAAGTCTATGTTATGGGTTGGTTATCGTTTTTCTATCGTTATGTGAGTTGGTTATGTGACTTACGGCTTGGCTATATATTGTGGTAGAAGGATCCTAAGTCCAGAATTTCCCCCATAGAGTGAGTCCTACTTTTTCGCCCCATAGAAATATGTGTTTATTTTGTGTATGTGTCCAAACCGATGATGCGAGTTTTGGTATCTTGAGGCTTGTTTGGGGACTCTAGGGTTCCATTCGCCATGACACATCTAGGCCCTAGGTCCAGGTCATGACATAATAACTAACTCAAAGGCTTTGACAAAATCCAAGACATCCCACCTCTGTTCCTCTCGACAAAACCAAAGCCGCCATGAACTTCTTCAAACCCGCTAGTGGCCGCCCCGATATGCCCATTAAAATCACTACCAATGAAGATTTTTTTTGTCTCAGGTATGCCTCTCACAGCCTCATCTAACTTCTCAAAAGAGCTTTTTGACTTCCTCATCGAGGCCTACTTGAGACGCATGGACACTTAATACATTCACTACATGCCTACCAACCAATAGTTTGATAGACATCATCCTATCATTAAACCTCCTAACCTCAATTACATATTCCCTTAGGTTCTCGTTACTAGGATACTACACCATTTCTATCCCTAGAACCACCTGAGTACCATAACATAAACCCATCTAGGTCCTGTGCTTTGGTACCTATGTATCTTATCTCTTGAACACATGCTATATTAATATGTCTACTCTTAAGACATTTCAATTGTTCTATTGATTTCCCCGTAAGTGTTCCTTTATTCCATGACCCTACCCTTAACTTAAAAATGCTTGTGCCCCTTTTACCACCCCTAACCCTTACCTCCGACCCCAACCGACAACATGACCCTAGTCTACCATTTGATCCTGATGCTACTAAACTAAAACTGAAAACTCGCTAAACTAAAAAGATTAAGAAGATACACTCTAAAGAAAGCTATACAACCCCACACTATAGACTAGCGAAATATCTATAAACTACTAAAACAACACAATATAATATGTATAGGCAACACAATATGATATGTAGGCTCGCAAAATATAACAAAATAAGCTGATGAAACAACCCAATAATAGAAAATAATAAAATATAAAATATACTAAACAAATAACCCGATGTATAGAAAAAGATCAAAGTAGCAAAGAGTATATTCATAAAAGTGTATGGTAGACAGTGAGCAATTAAAAACTCCCTAATAACTAAATTCTACACCAAACAAATAAAAGAACAATACTAAGAAAAAATACAGTATACTAACTACCGGATTTAAAGAATAACAACAGTATGCAAGCAAAAATACTGATAAAAAATCTAGATAGTATACAAAAAAAAATAGTAAGCAAGAAAATACAGAATAATAATGCTAAACAAGTAGTAAATACTCAAACTTATCAAGAAAAAATTCAAAAAAAATAATCAGAAGATGAAATTGTACGGGACAAAATCAAGGAAAAAAACCCAGTCAACTAAATAATAATAGAAAGATATCATCTGGAAATAGTTTCACTTGTCTTTGCCAGATTACGTCGCCAGAGATATGTGTTTATGTCTTCAGATTAAAAAGCCAGCCGAATCTGGAATTTAACGACGGAAAGAAAGAAATCTTCGTCAGAATCTAGAATATAACGTCATCAGAATCTGTATTGACATCGCCAAGTGTACTTGAAAGTCTCTCAGCCAAGAACGAGGATAGATCTGGTGAAAAACTGATGGATCTAAAATCATAATCTTGGAATTTGATTTCCTCACCGTAACTTGAAGAGAAACCGTAGCCGGAAACTCAAATGAAAAGTTTTGTCGAAAAAGATCGTTGCTGGATAAGGAGTCACGGGAAATCAAACTTGCATGGTGTTAAAGAAGTCTGGAACAACATGAACAAAAGATGAAGAGAAAATAGAGAGAGAAATACAACCTTTCAAAATCGAAACATGTAGAGAAGCTCTGTCACTGATATGACTTCCAATGACCGGCCGATAGTTTAATGTTGAGTCAGTCGCCAGACAGTGAGGAGAAGAACAACTTTAGAAAGTAAAGCTAATGACAAAGAATCCCGTAGAGAATGAAAAAGCAAGTATCCGATATAGTATTTACTAATTAAAAAGTAACTATATTAGGGTTATATATATGGATATGTTGTAATTTTAATAATTTAATTTTTTAAAAATACTTTAATTATTATGATTTAGAAAATAAGAAATTAAAATATCTATAACAACATTTTCAAAATTCAAATTTTAAAAGTTGTAAATATTAAAAATTAGTTAATTATTACCTAATATAACTAATAATCAACTATTTTTCCTTAAAATACTACGTCTTTGATCATATGATGTCACTTGACATAATCCTAGGCTAGACTTTCTCCTTTTAAAAATATAATATATAGATTCCATTCTGCAAACACTCAAAATGAATCTAAACTATTTTTAACCAAATGTTCCTCCATCTTGAATTTTTTGTTTCAGTAAGGAACACCCATTTGCACAATTCTAAGGATCAAATACATTATCTGGGTGCTGACAGGTGTGAGTATTCTGTGACATCTTGCAACTTGCATCATACGTTTCTTGGTGCTCCATCATAATTCATTACTGAAAGCTAGTATCCTATCTTTATTTTTTGGAGAACCTAGTTTTGGATTTTGACATTGTTCTACAATTACCCAGACCTTTCTGAAATTTCACTGGGTAATGTTATTGTACTTTTTTCTATGATTTTCATGTGGAAAGTGTATGTGGTATTATGTTATAGTTCATTAGTAGTTAAATCTATTCTCTTGAACATGTTTTTCTCCAGATGCATACCTTACAAATACAAAGATTTTGCAAAGTTATCACTGGTAGACGGAGATGCCTTTGAGCTTCTTATTAATTGAATAGGAAAAAGCCAAACATTTATTATTTCCAAAGGTAGACACAGATCCATTTCCCTCTTTATACAATTATCTATCCTCTCCAGTCTCAGATGATGAATTCAAGTGATTTCACACTGTTGACAGAAAACTTTATGGGAAGTTGATAAACATTCTAGGGTATGATCCTGCTGAATCTATGAAAGTAATGACATTCTTCTGTTGGATTGAAGGAGTTCTAAATGAAGAATACTTTGTGGTGAAGCTATATGAATTTACACCCCAATTGCTTAACAAGATTGTGGATGAAGCCTTAATATGTGAAAATGCACAGAGGATGACATGTTCAATGGATATGGCTCTCCTGATGATATATTCTTGATTCCAAACATTTTCAAGCACAATTTCACCCTCAGACACTTTCATGAGAATTGGAAGGTACTCCGTCACTATATAACAATCGATTAGCTACAGAATAATTATTTTGTCGCAAATATAACAAGTAAATTTTTTATTCATTATATAGAGATGGATTTGCGATGGAATATATATCCCGTTGCTATATATTAGTGTGAAAAATTGACGCCTTAACATTTCCTATGAACATACTAACAGAATACCTGCGACAAACTAAATAAATTTTGGGTGACAGATATAGCAATGAAAAATATGACAAGACGACTTTTAGTATATATTTATAAATTTTACATTTCTTGACAACAAAAAAAAATCCTTCTTTAGCTTTTATCTAAAATAAATTAAAGAAATTTGGTAGCGATGGAATTGATATGTGGTGTTAAACCCGTCACAAATAAAAGTTAGTAATAAGTTTATCATGCCCCGGGAGGGGACCCAAGACGTGGCCGACACCTAGAGACTGTTGCTTGGCCCCAAGAGAACCACCTGGGCTTACCATATTGATTCATTCATACATTTTTCAAATCAGCGAAACATATAATGAATCTAAGTGGACTCGTCTATCAATTCTTAAAATATTGTGATAATAATAATAAGGCTAGCGGAAAGAACTGGCTCACAATCTGAACAATCAACATTTGACTCTAGTTTATGAAGCCTCTATCACTATTAGGTGGTGCCAATGACATACCCTTGGCTATCTCAGTCAAATAAAATTTAAGCAAATCTAACTCTAAAGTATGATGAAAATAATGTAATGAATCCTTCGAAGTAGGGGAGGCTAACCAATCTGCTGAACGCTCGAAGATCCTCAACGATTCACCTGCTGATGACCTCTATCCTACGTATCTATATTATAATATGATACAGTCCAAAAAGAGATGTCAATACTTGGAAAGTATTGGTATTTAAAATAGCTAAGTCAAACCGAAACAGGTAGAATACAATAGAAACAACAATCAATATCAAGGATAGTAAAAAAAAATCAACATGTCAAATGTCTATCTAAGCAACAATAAAGGGTAGACAAGTGACCCATCAACCCATCAACTCATCAATCGAATTAGACCTACCTCAGAAGGACTCGTCCCAACTCATCTCATCTCATCTCATCTCAACATAAAGTACTCAGTTTGGGAACTTTCTAGAAGTATCTCTTATCCGACAACAACTACTTATAAGCCAATGATCGTACAACAAGCAGCTGTTATTTACACAGCGGTCCCATACTTGCCATGTAGGGGACGAATCAAATCCACTAGGGACTCCAGCAATCCATTAAGTCCTCTATTGTTTGAGGGACTCTATCCAGAGGGAACCACAATAAGATGTAATAGTTCTAATACTCACCTACACTTGGCTGCATAGTTTAATGAATGTGAGTTGGACTAACTCTTAATCTTTCGGTGCTCGATACTCCTCCCATGACTCAATGCTCATAAAACAATCCATCCAGTCAATACATCTCAATGAATCATCTCACTCGGCCTTATAAAGGCTCTTATCATTCAATCAGTCTCATAGAGACTCCAACCATCTCATCAATCAACATCTCAATCAATAGCTCAAGGATTTGAACAATCATTTGGGAATAATAGAATAGACAAATTGTTATAGTTCATATATGGAGACTCGAAGGACAATTAAGTTTTATTAACTCATCATCATTCTCACATCACAATCACAATCTCTATCAACATTCTCAATCAAGGCTCTAGACTCAATCTCTATCCTCATTCATGCTTGCTTTCTTTGATTAACATATAGGGCTTATGCAATATCTCATGAAAAGTATACAATTCAATATAATAAGTTTATGATGATCATCAACATGAGAAAATACATATATTTAATACAGTTTTCAAGAACATAGTCAAGAAACCATGCATATAGACTCAAGAACCTTCAGTAAGACCATCTATGGGGAACACAGAAAAACAATCCCATGTTTTCATTTAGCCTTACATACATGGAATAAAGCTCTTCAAATCACCCATCTAGAATTTTCGAATCCCCGTTCTTCTTTCTTCTCTCTCAATCCCTAACTTTCAAGTATTGTGAAGAAAGACTTTGAATGGGGTTTTTGACCCTATTTAGTTATCAAAACGACCTACTAGGTCGTGTTTCAAGTTTAGGAGGGGTTCGAAAAAGTTCGGAATGACCCTCAAAAGATTTAAAATTTTAAACTTTGTGGAACAGGTCAGAATAATAGGACCGCGATGCGGACCTATCGCGAACCTATGAAATTTGAAAAATTCAATCCCATCAAAAAGTTGATGAAAAATATAAGTGTGGGTCCTCATAGCAGACCTGGCGCATACCCTCACTGTTTTTGGTCTGCGATGGATCCGCATCGCGGCCCTGTCACGTACCCTCACTATTTTTGGCCAAATTGCAAAAAAATAATTTTCAACCGGATTGCTCTTAAATCGGGTCGAGACCATTTTTTGACTCAATTTTTTGCACTGATCGTAACTCCTATCTTGGATTTCCTAATGGAGCTTTGGAAGACACGTTACATGTAAGTCTCCATTCTAGGGGTATTTTTGTAATTTTATCAGGTGTTACATGATCTCCCCTTTGGGATCATTTATCCTCGAATAATAAGTAAGAGTGGATATCAACGCACAAATAGACGGGAATACTCCTCTCAGCATTCAATTAATCAATCTATCTTTTGACTCATCATTTCTATCAACAACAACAACAAAAACATACCCAGTGAAATCCCACAAGTGGGGTCTGGGGAGGGTAGATTGTCCGCAGACCTTACCACTACCTCATCATTTCTATCAACAATCTCTATCAACAAGAAAAGACAATCAACTTGGTCAAGGGTAAGGAATTTTACCCTAAACAGTCTCATCCATTGGCATGAATAGGTGCGTATATTTTGCTTTCTTCTCTTCCTCAGCTTCCCATGTGGCCTCCTCAACGAATTGATTCATCCACAGGACTTTAACTAAGGCTAGCTCTTTGGTTCTCAATCTGCGAATCTGTCGATCAAGGATTTGGACCAAACTTTCTTCATAGGTCAAATTGTCCTTCACTCCGATGCTCTCCATAAGGATTACCAAGTTGAGATCCCCCAAGCATTTCTTCAACATCGACACGTGGAACACCGGATGAATACTATATAACTGGGAAGGCAACACTAATTTGTAGGTAACCTTCCCAATCCTCTTTATGATTTAATAGGGTCCCATATAACATGGACTTAATTAACTCTTCTTCCCAAATGTTATGACACCCTTCATAAGTGACACCGTCAAATATACTCAGTCATTCACTTCAAACTCCAAATCTCTCCTCCTCACATCAGTGTAGGATTTCTTGTGACTTTGTGTAGTATTTAATCACTCTTTAATGATCTTAACCTTCTCTATTACTTGATGGACATGTTCAGGCCCAATTAACACTGCTTCTCCAACCTCAAACCACCCGATTGGTGATCTACATCCCTCCCATATAAAGCTTCATGGGGAGCCATCTGAATGCTTGCATGGTAACTATTGTTATATGAAAACTCAATCAACGGTAGGTGCTTATCCCAATTTCCCTTGAAATCAATGATGCAAGCTCTCAACATATCCTCTAACATCTGAATTGTACGCTCTGCCTAGCTATCGGTCTGTGGATGGAAAGTTGTAGTCAAATTTACCTTCGTACCAAATCTTTTCTAAAATGATCTCCAAAAATAGGAGGTGAATTAAGCTACTCTATCCAAGATGACGGACAAAGGGACTCCATGCAACCTCTAAATCTCGTCAATGTACATCCAGTATACTCCTCCGCAGAGTTAATTGTCTTAACTGCTAAGAAGTGAGCCGATTTAGTCATCCTATCCACAATCACCCATACGAAATCATGTTGCTTCCGAGACCTTGGTAGACCAGTAATGAAGTCCATATTGATCATCTCCCACTTACATTTCATAATCTCAAAGTTTAGAGCTAATTCACATGGCCTTTCATGCTCAACTTTCACTTGGTAATAGTTCGGGCACTTGGAAACAAATTCAACAATATCACGCTGTATTCTACTCCACCAATAGACTTCTTTCAAGTCATGGTACATTTTGGTAGAGCAAGGATGAATGGAATACCTAGTGCTATAAGCTTCAGCCATGATTCTATCTTATATATCGTCAACATTTAGGACGTAGAATCTACTTTAGTACCTGAATACCCTATTTCCCCATTGGGGTAGACCATCACTTTCTGTTTGTGGATGGACTCCTTCAATAGGAGTAGAATAGGATCTTTGGTCTTGCTTTTCTTTCACCTCTTCCACCAAAAATGAAGCAAACCCATTTTGGACATTAATTCCTCCCTTATCATTCTCCTTAAGTTGAACTCCTAATCAAGCTAACCGATGCACTTCTTTAGCTTGCTCCTTCTTTCATTCCTCCACATGGGCTGTGCTACCCATCAACAACCTGTTAAGAGCGTCAGCAACAATGTTAGTTTTACCTAGATGATAAAGAATGCTCATATCATATTCCTTGAGAAACTCTAACCATCTTCTCTGTCGTAGGTTGAGCTCTATTTGACTGAAGACATACTACAAGCTCTTATGGTCAGTGAACACATCCACATGCACTCCATACGAGTAGTGGCGCCAGAATTTGAGTGCAAACCGCCAACTCAAGATTATGGGTTGGATAATTCCTCTCATGAATCTCAAGTTTTTTAGAAGCATGGGCTATAACCTTTCCCCTCTGCATCAATACATATCCCAATCTAACTCTCAGAGCATTGCAATACATCAGAAAATCTCCTATTCCATCGGGTAAGTAAGGACTGGTGCAGTAGTCAATCTAGTCTTTAATTCTCAAAAACGTTTCTCACACTTATTGGACCACTAAAACTTGACCTTTTTCTAAGTCAACATTGTCAATAGTGCAGATAAGGAAGAAAATCCCTCAATGAATCGGCAGTAGTAGCCTACCAACCCCAAGAAACTCCTTATGTCAATTGTAGAGGTTGGTATGGGCTAGTTCTTAATCATCAATCTTTTGAACATCCACTCGAATACCATCACCAAAGATAATATAGCCCAGGAAGGCCACAGATTTAAGCCAGAATTCATCTTTCGAAAACTTTGCATACAACTCATTGTCTTTAAGGGTTTGAAGGATGATTCTGAGGTGATTTGCATGCTCCTTTTCACTTCTTGAATACAACAAAATTTCATCAATAACTACAATCACAAACATATCCAGATAATGTCTGAACACTCTATTCATCAAATCCTTAAAGGCTGCAGGTGCATTCGTCAACCCAAAGGACATGACCAAGAACTCAAAATGGCCACATCTAGTCCTAAAGGCTGTCTATGGAATGTCACATTCCCTCACTTCCAACTGATGATAACCAAATCGGAGGTCTATCTCTGAGAAATACGAAGCACCCTGAAGTTGGTCAAACAAGTCATCTATCATTGGGAGAGGATATTTGTTCTTTATGGTGAGCTTGTTCAGTTACCTATAGTCAATACACATTCCGAGAGACCCATCTTTCTTTTGCACGAACAGGATAGGGGTACCACAAGGAGAACACTAAGCCTTATAAAGCACTTCTCTAACAAATCTTTCAACTGTTCCTTCAATTCTTTCAATTCAGTGGGGGCCATCCTATAAGGTGGAATTAAGATAGGCTAGGTATCAAGAAGAAGATAAATCCCAAAATCAATCTTCCTATCAGGAAGGACTCCAGGCAGATCCTCAGGAAACACTTACGATAACTCATTCATGATCGGAACTGACTCAAGAGTTGGGGACTCAATATCATCTGTCTTAATTTTCAAAAGGTGATAGATACACCCCTTCACAATCATCTTTCTGTCTTTAAGGTATAAGATAAACTTTCCTTTAGGTGCTACGGAATCACCCTTCCACTCTAAAATCGATTCATTAGGAAATTAGAACTTAATGGTTCGGGTTCTACTATCAATGAAGGCATAATAGGCATGGAGCCAATCAATGCCGAGGATCAAATCAAAATCAGTCAATTCTAACTCAATCAGATCAATGATAGTATCCCTATGATGGATAGACATTGCGCAAGCTCTATAGACTCTCTCAGCTTGAATAGACTCACCCACGAGAGTAGAAACATCAAAGGTTTCGAGAAGACTCTCGGGGTTTCTATCAAACCTACTAGCCACATAAGGGGTTATAAAAGATAATGTGGCACCAGGATCCATCAACACATAATAATCAGTTGAATAGACTCGAATCATACTCGTCACAACACCTGGGGAGGTCTATTGATCATATTGACTACCCATGGCATACAAATGGTTGGTAGCTCCGCTTGTGCCTGAAGTGGTACCTCTCTAATTTCTCTTAGCAGGTGTGGATGGTGCAGAAGAATGTGCCCGATCATCCCATGTTGGGCACTCCCTCTGATAGTGGCCTACTTGGCCATACTTGTAACATACATCACTCCTTTCATGACATTTACCCATGTGCAACTTGCCACAAGTACTACAGGGTGGTTTACCTTATGAACCTTGAACTACACTAGCCTGTGACTGAAAACCATAGGCTATGACATTCGGGGACCTCTGTTCGCTTCTGACTCTAAGTGTAAGTGCACTAGCATATGATGGTGTTGGAAAACAATAATTTCCATTGCCTTTCTTCGCAACCTCATGGCGGGATGTTTTAGCTTTCTTGCTTCTAAACTCCTCTTTATCATGTTGCCTCTCCTCATCATCTTATTGCACAAAATTCATCAATCTCCCTAGATCAATGTCATTTATGAGCATAGCTACCCTCCCATTCCTATGTGGACTTCTATTCAACCCATCAACGTACATCCCCATTCTCCCTCCCATATCAGCAACTATATCCGGAGCATAGGGGGACAATTGCGTGAACTTCAGCCCATACACCTATATAGTCATAGAGCCATGTTGCAGGTTCAAGAACTCCATCAACTTTGCCTCTCTCTTCTCCCTTGGGAAGAACCACCACAAGAAAGCTTCCTCAAACAAAGCCCAAGTCATCATGGGGGCATTCCCCCTCTATCCTTCTTCCACTGGTCGTACCATAGTCACACCTCCCCGTTTAATTGATAAGCAGACAGCTCTACTCTATCATTATCGGCCACATGCATCACTTGGAATAGTTTCTAAAGCTCATCCACAAAGTTCTCTTGATACTCAATAGATATAGACCCTGTGAACTCAAGAAGATTCATCCTCAAGAATTCTCAGACTTTAAAAGTATCATGGGCATCCTATCGGGCCGCTCTTTGTTTCACAGCAGGTGCCGTGACAACCTGGGATAGAGTTTGGGTAACCTGCCAAATCTTAGAATTAGAGACCTTATCTTGTAGGGGATACGAAACAGGGACAGCTTTTCCATAGGCACCTCATGTCCTTGAGGCTCAGGTGGATTGACATTTTGTCCGGCGGGATGTCCTCTACCTCTTATGGCTGTTTTGGAGGCATGGTCAAGGCTCTGCAATGGGCAAACCCTGAATTAGAGTAGAACTTTCGTAGAGTATAACTCTATAGCATAATGATCATGAATGACAAGAAACAATTCCTAATATCTATAACCTCATGCTCATCAAGTGTGGTCTAAAACACACCCATAAACAAGATTCTACTTGACACGGCTTCATAGAATCCTAGGACACTTGAACTCATGCTCTGATACCAAGCTTGTCATGCAAAGGTAGGGGACCTAAGATGTATCTGGCACCTATAGACTATTGCTAGTCCCCAAACGAATCACTTGGCCTCATCAAATTCATTTATTCATACATTTTTCAAATCATCGGAAGATATAATGAATGCAACTAAACTTGTCTATCAATTCTCAAAATAGTATGATAATAATAATAAAGCTAGCAGAAAGAACTAGCTCACAATATTAACAATCAACATCTGACTCTAGTCTATGAAGCCTCTATCACTATTAGGTGGTGCCAATAACAGACCCATGACCACCTCAGTCAAATAAAAGATAAGTAAATCTAACTCTAAAGAATAATGAAAATAATGTAATGAATCTTCCGAAGTAAGGGAGGCTCACCAATCTGCTGAACGCTCAAAGATCCTCATTGATTCGCCTACTGATGACCTCTATCCTGGGTATCTAGATCATAATATGATGTATTCCAAAAGGGGACGTCAGTACTTGGAATGTATTGGTATATTAAGTAGCTAAGTGAAACTGAAATAGGTAGAATAATATAGAAACAACAATCAACATCAAGGCTAAGAAAAAAATCAACATATCAAATGTCTATATAAGTAAGAATAAAGAGTAGACAAGTGACTTATCAACCCATCAACTTATCAGTTGAATCTGATCCATCTCAAAAGGACTCATCTTAACTCATCTTGTCTCATTTCGTCTCAACTCAGAGTACTCAGTTTAGGAACTTTCTAGGAGTTTCTCTTATCCGAAAATAACCCCATATGAGCCAGTGATCATACCACAAATTATCGTTGTTGCCACAGCCATCCCATACTTTCCAGGTAGGGCACGAATCAAATCCACTAGCGACCCCAGCAATCCATTAGGTCCTCTAATGTTTCCGGGACTCTATCCAGATGGAACCACAATGAGATGTAATGGTTCTAGTCCTCACCTACACTTGGTTACGTAGTTTGGCGAGTGTGAGTTGTACTAACTCTTACTCTTTTGGTTCTCAATACTCCTCCCATGATTCAATGCTCATAAAACAATCCATCCAGTTAACACATCTCAATTGACTCATTTCACTCAGCCTTATAAAGGCTCTTATCATTCAATCAGTCTCATAGAGA
The DNA here is from genome assembly GCA_011800125.2 of Solanum clarkiae. Taxonomy (NCBI): domain Eukaryota; kingdom Viridiplantae; phylum Streptophyta; class Magnoliopsida; order Solanales; family Solanaceae; genus Solanum; species Solanum clarkiae. Next base: position 37,258 of record JAABOM020057906.1, read on the forward strand.
CTCCAACCATCTCATCAATCAACATATTGACCAACAACTTAAAGATTATAATAATCATTATGGAACAATATAATAGACAAATCGTTAGAGTTAATTAATGAAGACTCAAAGGACTATCAAGTTCTACCAACTCAACATTGTTCTCACATCACATTCACAATCTCTATCAACATTCTCAATCAAGACTCTAGACTAAATCCCTATCCTCATTCATGCATGCTTTCATTGATTAACATATAGGGCTTATCCAATATCTCATGAAAAATATACAATTCAATATAACAGTTTTATGATGATAATCAACATGAGAAAATATATACATTTAATATAGTTTTCAAGAACATAATCAAGAAACCATACATATAGACTCAAGAATCTTCAACTACTTAGGCGCATAGAAGAACAATCCCATGTTTTCGTTTACCTTACATGCCTAGAATAAAACTCTTTAAATAACTCGTCAAGAATTCTCCAATATCTTGTTCTTCTTTCTTCTCTCTTAAGCCCTAACTTTCAAGTATTTGAAGAGGATTAGAATGGGATATCTTACCCTATTTACTCATCAAAACAACCTAAATAGGTTGTGTTTCAAGTTTAGGATGGGTTATGAAACGTCAGAAATGCCACAAAAAAGATTTAAAATTTTAAACTTTGGTGGAACAGGTTGGGATAACAGGTCTGCGATGCAGATCTATCGTGCATCTGTGAAATCTGAAAAATTCAATCTCATCAAAAAGTTGAGGAAAAATGTAAGTGTTGGTCTGTGTTGCGGACCTATAGCGCAATATCACTATTTTGGTCTGCGATTGGTCTGCGTCGCGACCCTGTCACGTATCCTCACTATTTTGGACCAATTGTGAAATTTTTTTTTAACTCGGTTGCTCTTAAATCATATCAAAACCATTTTCTCATTCAATTTTTCATGTTGATCACAAATTCAGTCTCAGATTTACTATCAGAGCTTTGGAAGATGTGTTACGTGCATATCTCCATTCTAGGGGTATTTTGATAATTTTACCGGGTGTTACAAAGTTATGTCACTCAAAAATTCCCTCTTTTTTCACATATAGGAGAAGCTGCCTCAACATTTTCTCCCTTTACTCTTCAAATTTTCCTCCCACTCTTCAAACATTACAAACTACTCCTTCATCCTCTTCAATATGAGTAATTGATGTAATATTGAAATGGATTTTATCAATTTTTGAGTTCAAAATCAAGTAAGTTGTACTAAATTTTGGATTACTCTGTTTCAAAATCATATTAAGTTACAACTTTCTTTCTCCACACTACTTCTCTATTTCTCTTCTTTATGCTTCTGTATTTATGTAAAGCACTACACCTAATCAATATATACTAGCATTCAAATTTGCTAGTTTTATTTTCTTTGTCAAAAGGTGTTATTGCGGCTTGTAGAGATATGTGGAGCTTTGTTTATTCGTGAACTTGTTTGTTATATATTTTTCTAAGAACAGCTATACTGAATTCAAGTAAGCTCTTTTTTCTACTGAAACACCCCAAAAAGTGCCTCAAAAATGCCCAAATTCGTAATTTTCATATATCTCAAAATCCATGCATGATATTGAAAATTCGACTACACATTCTTATTGAGGGGGAAAATTGAGTGGTAAATGGGTATAACTCGAATGTTAGAGGACACGTAGCGAAAAAATATTTCGCAAAAATTCTATTTCTATAGGGGCACGCGTTTGCTCCGCCACGTGGAGCCGTCCCAGAGATGTGTTATTCTGTGCTAGTTTTCATGTTTCAGTCCAAGGCCTTTAGATCTTGGGCATAAGCTTTCTTCCCATAAAAACACCTATACTTAGTCATTTTTCAACACCATATCATACAAGTCATTCCCCAAAATCCTCTCTAATACTTAAACAAATATTTTACTCAAATTCAAGTGTCCCAAACTCATCCGGATCGTAAGGAATTCACTCAAGCTTCAAGTTCTCAGTCCATTATTCATCAAGGGAATCTCCAAAGTTGAGGTATGTGGATTTCGACCATTGGGTCCTTTCACTCATGCTGCCCAACTGTAATAACCCTTATACTTTTGATGAAAGGTTAGTAGGTAATTTTAACCATTAATAATTTATTTTAGAAAAAATAATAAATAAGGCCCAACCCCTTTTATTTTAGTTTTCACGCAGCAAAATTGGAAAAAAAGGGACGGATAGTTCTTTTTCAAATTAGTCGCTACAGAGAAAAAAAGGTAAGGGCAGATTTTCATCCCTTTCTTTTGGAAGAAAACGCACAAATTATCAAGGTTATTCGGGGAAACTCATACATAGATGTCACGGCCAGGGAGGGTACCCTAGACTTGACTGGCAGTCGAAGACTATTGCTAGCCCCAAGAGGACCACTTAGTATCTTTGCCATCGTTCAGTCAATTCCTCAGTGGAGAAGAGATGGTATAATTAGTATAAATGCTATCCTATTAAAGGGCTCATACTATCAACATCAGTCATAAGAAAGCTGAATAGATAACGAAAATCTCAACATAAAGGAAAGACGTATGAAGGAAAAGAACCCTCGACATCAACATCAACATCTACGTCTATGTCTACAAAGCCTCTATACTATCATCTAAGATGGTACCATGATAGGCTATGGCTACCAATTATTAAGTAAAAGACTATCCAATCATAAATTAAATATCCTCCGAATGTCAGGGAGGTCTCACCACTGTCAGGAATGAAGAGCTCTGAACCTCAACGATCGAGCTGCTGAAGTCCTCAGTCTATCGAATCTTCATCATAAAACAATGTAGCGCTAGAGAGGTGTTAGTACATGGAATGTATTTTATGTAAAATGGGCTGAGAAAAATGGAAAAAATATGTTTAACACTCATCAATCACTCAGCCTCACCTCAGATATAAGAGATAAGACTCTATCACCTCACTAGCTATCAAGTATCAACCTTCACATCACATCGACGTTCTATCATCATTAAACTTATCTGGGAGTTTCTATAACCAACAACCAGTACCTATGAGCTAGTAGTGATGCAATAAAGAGATGTCATTGCCACATCTGTCCAGTACCTGGCCAGGGTAAAGAACGAGTTTGTCAATGGATCCAAAAGTTTGTCGAGTCCTCTTTTAGGACAAAGGAAACATCCACTTTCATGTTCCGATCCTCTCCTACGCTGGCCACATAGTTAATGGGTTTAGGTAGGATACATTCTTACCCGTTTTGGTGCTAATACTCTTCTCAGGGATCAACATGCTCATAAATCTATCAATCCTTCAAGAACTTTTATCAACCAACCTCGACGGGCAAGATTATCTATCCAATCTAAGGGAATTATACTCATTTGACTCCATCAACAATAATTTAAGCTATCATAGTCATCAATACACCCCATTCAGGACTCAAACTCAATCAGACATCATCGGCGGACATTCAAGGATCTAGACATCCCCCTAAGTTCATTATTCAAGTACTTACACGGAGAAACTTTTTAGGTTCAAGTCACCATCACATAATAATGAAAATATATTGTACAAGTTAAACATGATGATCATCAAACATAGATATAAAATTATAGTTTACAGAATTAGAATAGAACTCAAATGCCATTCAAGAATTTAATACTAACATTCAAGAAATTTTAAGAAAACATGATTCAAGATTTTCTACGCATGATTTCTTCATCCTAACTCTATATTGGTACATGGGAGATCAATCTCATAATTTTGGGTAGCCTTTACATGCCTTTGAATGAAGAATTGTTGAAAACTAGGGATATTGAGACTTGAGTTTGGCTAACATAATTGACCGTTAAACTTGAAAACTAGGGATATTGAGACATGAGTTTGGACAACATAATTGACATTGGTAATCACTACTTTTCATAGATTGAGGCAAGTAGGGGCTGTTTTGGTGGGTTTTCTACCCGTGCAAAGTTTTAGAACTTGTCATTAATAAGGTAAGTGAGACTTTAAGCTTTAGTTCTTGCTTTTCAAATAAGCTTTGAAGAAAATATACTTTTCTTTATCTGATGTATATGTTGGGACAAACATGTGCTTGACGGAGTTGACGTTTCTCATCACCCCCAGATGTGATATTTTTATGAAAAATATCAAATATTTTCATCAGTTGTATGTGGTGTGATGTTGGATATCCTTCTTTATTACTGTGATGTGGGTATTAGGGGCATACTTAGCTACCGTAATATATTAGGAGCATACCCATATTGCCATAATGTGTTAGGGTTTTGTACACACTGCCATAGTACATGTTAAGAGCATTATTCATGCTGCCATGGACTTGTTTGGTGATGGCTTAATCTCCTTCGCTGCCTTTTATAATAGGTTTTGAGTATGGATTTAATTGAGACATGTTGTGACCCTTTTTGAATATTTGTTTGAACTTACTAAGCTTATTATGAAGAATATTCTTACGTATATTATTTATGTATATCTGTTGCCCAGATGTATTTTATAACTCTTGTTCCAGGAGTGTTAAAGTAGTGAGTCAAGGATCTTACTAGTTTATATTTACATATAGCTCACTCCTTACTTGCATGTTAATGCAGATAATGTTGCAGAGGGCGAGACTTGTGGCTGACGAGTTTGTTTTCATGGATTCTGTTGCTGAGGTATGCCTTCACATTGTTCGTGGAAGCTACTGCTCTATCTAATATAGTTTATGCTTTTTTTCTTCTTGGGGTTTTTATGCATGATAGTTAAACTTGTATCACTCTTTAGATGCTCCATGATCTTATTGTGGGATTTGGGCTAGAGATATTTTTTTAAATGACTTTTTCTTTTCATAAATTGATATTCAAATTTTGGTTTGCCAGTTATACTCTATTGTTATGAGTATTGATAAGTTTTGGAGTTGCACATATTATATTTTTAGTGTTTGGATAGTTTGGGTATGTATGGATTTTTGTTCTCCCGACAAATAGTATGAGCAGGTGTCAGTCACATCTAGTGAATATTTTGGGATGTGACAATGTTGGTATTAAACCCTAGGCTTTAAGTCCCGGGTTATGGAGCAGTGTTTGGTAGAGTCTTGTTCATTGGTATGTAGGCACCCATACTTATGACGTTGAGGCTACTAAACATTTAGGATGTATTCTTTTTTTCGTTCCTTATTCGTGCATTGAGTTGAATCAAGTTTAACTTTTATATATTTTTCACAGATGGCTAAGAGACGTGGCTCTTCCTCTATTGTACAATCTAATACAGCTGCATTAAATATTACCTCCAGTGTCAGTCAGGCTAGGTCTCATCCTACTAAAGCTCGAACTACGACATCTACCGCTCCTCAATCAAGAGTTACGATTGAGGGATAGACTCGAGCTTTTGCCCTAGAGTAAGTGCAGGAACAGGTTGGTTAGGATGCCCCACAGATAGTGCCAGCTGCTACACCTACTGTAGTTTTACCTGCAGATGTTATGATGAGATTGTTGAATGTGCTAGAGGCATTGGTGCCTAATCAGGGTGGAACCCCAGCTCCTCAGGCAACTACCGAAATGCAGGAATAAGTCTAGTTGAATGGTGATGCGACTCAAACACCACATTTGGCCCCTCAACAAGTTGGTCATCCGCTTGCAACTACAGGGCAACACAAAGATCTTAAGAATTTCATGGACCTTAAGCCACCAGAGTTTGATATGACACCAGCTTCTATTAAGCCTCAGAAGTTCCTTGACCATTGTGAAAAGATACTTACTACAATGGGGTTGAAGGAGACTCGTGGTCTGGAATTTACCACTTTTATGTTCTCAGGATCTCCAAAGGTATGGTGGAATTCTATTCAGAGAGCTAGAGAAGCAAGGTCACCACCTATCACCTCATCAGATTTTTCAGCAATATTTAAGGACAGGTTTATTCCATTGAGAAAACAAGATGATATGAGACGTCAATTTCATAATCTGTGTCAGGGCAATATAACAGATACTTAGTATGAGGCCAAGTTCACTGAATTGTCCAAGTATGTCCCATTTTTTATTGCAGATCCAAGGGAGATAGTGAGAAGTTTTGTGAATGGACCAGAGCACCGTTACCGTAATCCTGTGATATGAGATATGTGAAATGCTACATATTCAGATGTGGTTAACACTGCTCTTCATTGTGAGTCTTATTGAGAGATAGAGAAAATTGAGCAAGAAAGAAAGAAGACACGTAATACAGGTGGATTCAGTAGCACTCTATCTGTAGGCGAGAGAAGATTACATCGTGGGTAGTCTAGGCCTAGTCAGTCAGATTCAGTGGTGCAATCTTCCAAGAGTGGTTATCCAGTTAGACAGGGCCAACAACAGATACATAAGAAGAGTGATAATTCTTTCCTGTCTGGATAACAACCAAGGTGTTCTAATTATGGTAGGAATCACAGTAGTCATTGCTTCGGTATTGGTGGACCTTGTTTTACTTATGGTGAAAGAGGTCACATTGCTAAATTTTGTCCTAATGGAGATTCAAGTACTAGTCAAGCTACTACATAGGTGCAGAGAAATATGGCAGATACTCAGGCTCAGAATTAGCCAACTAGGGTCGTTCCACATGGTACTCATGGATAGGGTCGACAGAATACACAAGTTGGTTAGGGAGAAGGTGGACTACTGAGATTATTTGCTATGGCTAGAGAGTATGTCAAGGTATCTACTATTGTAGTCATAGGTATTATTATTGTCAATTCTCATGAGGCATATGCTCTTATTGGTCCTGAATCTACGTATTTGTATGTATACCCGTCTTTTGCTTTATCTTTAGAACGACAAGTTGAGACTCTTCATGTGCCATATATGGTTATGACTCCAGTTGGGGAGACCTTATTGGTGGATAGAGTGTATAGAGATTGTGTTATATCTGTGCAGGGTAACGACACAATAGTTGCTTTATAAGAGTTGTCACTATTTGACTTCAATGTAATTATGGGCATGGATTGGTTAGCATCGTGTTATGCTTTGGTTGATTATTATTCTAAGCTGGTACATTTTAATTTCCCTAGAGAACTATCTTTAGTATAGAAAGGTGTGACTCCTCTAACACAGGGAAAGATAATATCTTATGTAAAGGCACGCCAAGTAATTAATCATAGGTTTTTTGATTTTATTGCTACTATACTTGATACTTGACGGGAGGATTTTACTATCGATAGTGTTCTAGTTGTGCGAGAATTTTCTTATGTGCTTCCAGAAGACTTACCTAGGTTACCTCCAATGAGAGAAATTGAGTTCAGCATTGATTTAGTGCCAGACACTCAACCTATCTCTATTCCTCTGTATCTTATGGCTCTAACGGAGTTCAAAAAATTGAAGGTCCAACTCCAAGAGCTACTTGATAAGGGATTCATCAGGCCCAGCATACCACATTAGGGTGCCACAGTGTTATTTGTGAAAAAGAAAGATGGCATGATGAGAATATGCATCGACTAAATGCAGTTGAATAATGTAACAATCAACAATAAATATCCATTGCCTCATATTGATGATCTATTCAATTTGTTGTAGGGTGCTACTCAGTTTTCCGAAATTGATTTGAGATCAGGTTATTACAAGCTGAGAATAAAGACCGAAGATATCTCAAAGGTAGCCTTTCGAACCATGTATTGGAATTTTGAACTTCCGATAATGTCTTTTGGATTGACTAATGTACCTGCAATATTCATGGACCTCATGAATAGGGTATTCAAGTCATACTTAGACCAGTTTGTGATTGTATTTATTGATGATATTCTAGTCTACTCTCGAGATGAAGCTGAGCATGAACATCATCTGAGAGTTGTATTGCAGACACTTAGAGAACAAACGATTTATGCTAAGTTTCAAAATTTGAGTTTTGATTAGGGACAGTTTCCTCTTTAAGACACACGGTGTCACGAGATGGGATTCAAGTCGATCCAAGAAAGTTAGAAGCTGTTCGAGATTGGCCACAACCTAATACTCCTATAGACATACGTAGTTTCTTAGGGCTAGCTGGATATTACAGATGATTTGTGGAGGGTTTCTCAAATATAACTGCTTTGTTGACACATTTAACTCAAAAAGGTGTGATTTTCTAGTTCTCAAATGAATGTGAAGAGAGTTTCCAAAAATTAAAGATTGCATTGACTACAACTCCTATTTTGACCTTACCTACAGTGGAGGATGGTTTTACCATTTATTATGATACGTCTAGAGTCAGATTAGGTGGTGTCTTAATGCAGAATGATAAAGTGGTGGCATATGTTTCTCAATAACTAAAGATTCATGAGAAAAATTATCCGACACATGACTTAGAGTTGGCTGCCATTATATTTGCACTCAAGATTTGGCGTCACTACCTTTATGGTGAGTCGTGTGAAGTCTATACTGATCACAAGAGTATGCACATATTCAAGTAAAGGGATCTAAATCTGAGGCAAAGACCATGGTTGGAGCTACTTAAAGATTATGATCTTACTATCTTATATCATCTTGGAAAGGCTAATGTGGTGGCAGATGCTTTGAGTAGAAAGTCTATGGGCAGCTTGGCTTAGATTGTTGTTTAAAAGTGACCTATGGCTAGGGATATTCAGTCTTTAGCCAATCAGGGAGTTCGAATTGATCATACATTATCTGGCAGGTTTCTTGTAGGTATGGTGGTGCAATCATCCTTAGTTGGAAAAGCCAAGGCTTGCCAATATGATGATCCCCAACTTACTAGATTACGAGATCGAGTGCAGAGTGGAGACGTGAAGTTGTTCTCAATTTATGGTGATGGCGTTTTGCGTCGACATGGTAGATTGTGCATTCCCATAGTGGGTGAGGTAAAATGTCTTATACTTGAAGACTCTCATAGCTCGCAATACCTCATCCATCCAGGTGCTTGGAAGATGTATCAAGACTTGTGTGGTTTGTACCAGTGGAAAGGTATGAAGTCTGATATTTTGAAGCATGTGACTATTTGTTTAAATTGCCAATAGGTCAAATATGAACATCAAAAACCTGGTGGAGTAATGCAAAACTTGATTATCCCAGAGAGGAAGTGGGAAATGATCACGATGGACTTTGTTGTTGGGCTGCCGAATACATTTAAGAAGCACGACTCAGTTTGGGTGATTGTGGATAGACTCACAAAGTTTGCCCATTCCATACCAGTTCGAGTTACTTATACTGCAAAGAAGTTAGCAGACATTTACCTTCGAGAGATAGTTCGGCTTCATGGAATGCCTATTTTAATAATATCATATCTGGGTACAAAATTCACTGTTGAGTTTTGGAAGCCTTTTTAGAGGACATTGGTATCACAAGCTGATTTGAGTACAGCTTTTCATCCCTAAACTGACGAACTGTCTGAGTGGGTTATTAAGATCTTGGAGGATATACTTAGAGCATGCGCAATTGATTTTGGTGGGCATTGAGATGACCAATTTTCATTGGCAGAGTTTTCTTATAATAATAGCTACCAATCGAGTATACAGATGGCATCATATCAGGCTCTATATGGTCGCAAGTGTCGATCACCAATTGGATGGTTTGAACCTGGCGAAGCACAATTACTGGGTCCAGATTTGGTTCAGCAGGCTTTCGAGAAAGTTGCAGTGATAAAAGAATAGCTTTGGACAACACAAAGTAGACGAAAATCTTATGCAGATAAGAAAGCCCATGATGTAGAGTTCATGTAGGGCGAAAAGGTCTTTTTGAAAATATCACCTATGAAGGGAGTTATGATATTTGGTTGGAAGGGTAAGCTAGGTCGTAGATATATTGGTCCTTATGAGATTTTAGATTTGATTGGATTGGTGGCATATCAACTTGGTTTACCTCCAAGATTGTCCTCTGTATATCCTGTATTTCACATGTCCATGCTTTGATGGTATGTTCGTGATGATAGCCATAAATTAATCTAGAAGAGGTGGAGCTTGATGAAAATTTAGTATATGAGGAAGGTCCAATATCTATTGTGGGCAGGCAAATGCTACAATTGAGGTCAAAGAAGATAATTTCAGTGAAAGAGTTATGGTGAAATCATTCAACAAAAGAGGCTACGTGGGAGTCCAAGCGGACATGGTAGAGAGATATCCTCATCTATTTGACACTTCAAGTGTGGTTTTATACTCATTCGAGAATGAATGTTATTTTAAGTTGGGGAGATTGTAATAACTCTTATATTTTTAATGAAGGGTTAATGTGTAATTTTAACCATTAATAATTTTTTTAGAAAATAATAATAAATAAGGCTCAACCCCTTTTATTTCAATATTCATGAAGCAAAACTAGAAAAAAAAAAGAGACCAACAGTTGTTTTTCAAATTAGTAGCTGCAGAGGAAAAAAAAAGGTTAGGGTAGATTTTGATCTCTTTCTTTTTGAAGAAAACACACAAATTATCAAGGTTATTTGGGAAACTCATACATAGAATCAATTTGATCTTTGAACCACTAAATTGGGTGATAAAGCACAAGTATTTTCTTCTTGTTGTGTGCTCTTGTTAGTTGAAAACACATCTACCAGAATTTTCACCAATTAGTTTTAATAATAAGATTACGAATGCCTTTACTTATAGTTTATAGTCTAAGGTATTGGGTACTAGGGTTTAACCCTAAACTTGAAAACTAGGGATAATGAGACTTGAGTTTGGCCAACATAATTGATATTGGTAATCAATATTTTTTTATAGATTGAGGCAAGTAGGGGCTTTTTTGGTGGGTGCTCTATGCGTGAAAGTTTGTGAAACTTGTCATTAATAAGGTAAGTTACACTTTAAGCTTCAGTGCTTGCTTTTCAAATAAGATTTGAAAAAAATTGTATTTTTCTCTGTCTGGTGTATGTGTTGGGACAAGCATGTGCTTGATAGAGTTGACGTTTCTTATCAGCCTTAGATATGTTATTATTGAGAAGAATATCGAATATGTTCATGAGTTGTATGTGGTGTGATGTTAGATATCCTTCTTTATTACTGTGATGTGGTTACTAGGGGCATACTTAGTTGTCGTAATATGTTAGGGGCATACCCGTGCTGCCGTAATATGTTAGGGGCTTTGTACACACTGCCGTAGTATATTTTATGAGCATTAATCATGCTGCCATGGACTTGTCGGGGTGATGAGCTGATCTCCTTTGCTGCCGTTTATGACAGGTTTTGAGTGAGGTTTGAATTGATACATGTTGTGACCCTTTTCGAACATTTGTTTGAACTTACTTAGCTTATAATGAAGTATATTCTTATGTATATTATTTGTGTATATCCGTTGTGCAGATGTATTTTATAACTCTTGTTCCAGGGGTTTTAAAGTAGTGAGTCAAGGATCTTACTGGGCTATATTTATATATAGCTCACTACTTACTTGCATGTCAATGCAGATACTGTTGCAAAGGGCGAGACTTGTGGCTGACGAGTTCGTTTTTGTGGATTCTATTTTTGAGATGAGCCTTCGTATTGTTCGTGGAGGCTACTACTTTAGCTCTATCTAGTATAGTTTATGTTTTTCTTCTTTTTGGGGTTTGTATGCCCGACAGTTAAACTCATGTCGTTCTATTAGATACCCCATGATCTTATTGTGTGATTTGGGCTAGAGATATTTTTGTTACGTGACCTTTTCCTTTCATAAATTGATATGCAAATTTTGGTTTGCTAGTTATACTCTATTGTTATGAGTATTGATGAGTTTTGGAGTTGTACATATTGTATTATTAGGTTTGGATAGTTTGGGTGTGTATGGATATTTGGTTATCCCGAAAATAGTGTGAGCGGGTGCCAGTCACATCTAGGGGATATTTTGGGATGTAACACCAACCTTCCTTTTTATATAAATTACATGTTTTCAAGTTGATTTACTTATGAGTATTCATACTATAAATTTTATTATAAACTATGTTGAGGTTTTCATGAAATGTGGACTATTTAAGCATGTTTTGAGCTATGAATCTATATTCTATGATGAAATTTGATAGAGGGTTTTAATATATCTTGCATGAGGGCATTATCGAGTCTTGGTGCATTGATTTACATTAAGTTTTCTTACATGATTTCACTCTTGAATTGCAAGATTTTGAACTAGCATTACACACCCGCCAAGTGTTTCATAAAATGTCCGATTTAGGGTTCTTAGGTTATTGATGATCTATTGCATGACCTATGATTTAAATAACTTTATAATGATGAAAGGAAAGTATATATGTATTTATTACATGAAAAGTATCTATAGTATTGCAAGTGACCACACCTTGTTGAGGGGTTGATACCTCAATCACCATAGGGGTGGCATCAGAATAGGTACCTATCGCTACCGGTTTAGTTTCGTCCCGATGCAGTGCTGGTATGGTAGGCTACCGGTTGGTAGCAGAGGTAAGGGGGGCCGGTAGGGGGTTCGGTACAGGAGGGGGTAATTTTTTCGGTTAATACCGGTCCCCATACCAATTCAAAATTGAAAAAAAAATTAGAATTTCTGATTGGACCATTGGAGTGTGGGGCCCACCCCAACAGTCAATATATCCAATGAATGAAAAGGAGCCTTTTCCAATGGCTCTTTATCCTTTTAAAATTTTTTTAATTAATTTCTTATATATTTTCCTATATATACCCCCATTCCCTCAATATTTTTTCATACAAATTACAATTACAAACTCTCTCAATCTTTCTCTCAATTCTCAATTATATTCTTCATCCCTAATTTTTCTCTCTAAGTCTCTATTATTATAGTTATATAAATATTGATTATTTACTTTCTCAAATTTTAATTAGTAAATTTTTATTATGAATTAGTTAATTAGTTTATAAAATTTGCTTTTCTATTTGAAAGTTGGAGAATATTTTGGTGGAGCATATCTAAGCATCAAGTTTCATCTACTTCGGCTTCTACATTTGTTTTTACACAGACGTTCGTACATTCGTTCCAGCTTATTAATTTTTATTCTTTAATTGTTTCTTGTTAGTTGTTACTTGTTACTAGTTTACCACTTGAATTATTTTTGCATTATTCATAAATTTATATTATCATTTTATTAAAAATGGATTCAGGTGGAAAAGGAAAAGGAAAAAAATATTTTTTGGTGGAACTGCAAAAGCTTTAACTGGTAAAAATGTAAGTGGTAGTTCTTCTAAATCAACTAGACAACTTCCAATTCTTATAAATACAGAAGATTTTACGCATGTTAACGAAACTTGATTTTGGTATCGACTCTAACACAAAATTATGTCATGATTTTCTTCAACAAAGATTAGGTTTTAGTGAAGATTTATCGGAAGATGATTTTGAAATTAATGAAGATGAAGATATTTTTTATGATGATGAAATACAACCCCCAAATGCTGCTACTATGCCCTCCCACTCCCGCTCCCACTCCCCCCGTACATCCAAATGCATCTAGTAGGCCTAAACCAGAATATGTAAAAAAATCGGTTGTTTGGCAATTTATGACACAAAGTGAATGTAAAACAGGCTATTTGTAATAAATGTAAAAATGTTTTAAACCATAAACTTCGGAAAAGGCAGGTGGGATGGGTCATTTGAAAAATCATTTCATAAGTTGTTGTAAGTTAGAAATTTTGAATTCTCAAGCCATTGCGGATGCGCAAAAACATGGAATTCCGCTCCCGAACAATCCGTAAGAGTAAGCGGTTCTAATATGGTTCAAATACAATTAAACCCTACTAATATTTCCGATCCTAGTTCACATCGCCCCTATGATAAACAACAGGACCAATAATAATTGGCAAAAATAATTGTTGTAACGGGTTTGTCTTTTAGTTTTGGTGGAAATGCGGCTTTTATTCATTATATTCAAATTGACCTATCGTCTAATGATTTTTCATGAAAGATAATTAAAAAAGGTGGTTTTAATTATCATGCACGACATTTACATTATCTTCATTGTTTATTTTTTTATAATACTTGTAAAGTAGCGATTGCTTTTGATATGGGCTGTAGCCCAAATGATAATGATTATTTTACAATTACTGCACATTAGATTGATAAAAATTGGTTTATGCAAAAATGAATTATAGGTTATATATGTTTTGAAATGTGTAAAACTAGTTCTTATAATTTTTGAAGTCTTATAATTTTATGGCTTATCTAGTAAAATAATTAGTATAACTTTAGATTATGCTACTAGTAATAAAAATGTTGTTGATTATTTACAACCTAATCTTACTCCTATTTATGAAGATGATTTTCATATAAGGTGTGTTGCACATATATATAATTTAATTGTTAGAGATGGTATTT
>JAABOM020057907.1:0-14558 GCA_011800125.2 Solanum clarkiae
GTATGAACATAAAAGAGATTTAGTATTAGTTTCTTTTTGATTACTAATGAGGTCTTAATAAGTTCAATGGCATGTTACAGTTTGCATATGGTATTTGAGTACTGGCTTTTAATTCCTCTGATTTTATCTTCTTGTTGGGTTCGTTTTCCCCTTGTTGTTACCTGGTAGCTGCTAAAGTTCAAGCTTGAGTGTGTAGTTATTCTGTTGGATTCACTTCTTGTTTTGTTCATGTGAGGTTACATGAGATTGTTTTAAATAGGAATATAGCAACTTAATGAAGTTGAACTCATTTGGTTTCAATACTTTATAGCATCTTGCATTTTGTGCGTCAATCAAGTTTTAACTTTATAAAAGTTGGTATCTTTTACTAATTTCTCTGATTTCCAGTTACATGGTTTATTGTTGGGTTCTATTTCTTTTTCCTGTTGTCTTCTATTTCCAAGTTCACTTAACCTTTTACCCCTGTACGTTTTTTTCCTTTGCTTAGCTCTTTTCCTGAGGCTCTCAGTTTGTTTTGGGGGACTGATCAAGTTAGCTATATGATGTTATCATTGTCATGATATATGGTCTGATATTTTTTCTGCATTTTCCCTCTTTTGGAGTCTCTGTTTCACATGTATTCTATTATCATAGTCTGATGTTATTATGGTTTGATATTTTATCTAATAGTTATACGAGTATTGCTTTCACACGTACTCTATTTTTGTCTCAAACTTGCCATAGTCTATATCAAGGTTATTAAGTTTTCTATCAAATGAACACAATCAGTGATTTCCATAGCTCATCCTTGGTTTCGATTTGTTTATTAGTGTTTAAGGTTTTGGCATGTTATAGCTTGTTTTGGGTTGTTGATTTCACGCCTTCAAGTCATGTGGCTATATGAATAACTGTTGGTATGCTATTGCGGTCATTTGCCTTTGCTTCTACTGGATTTTCCTGGAATCTGACTTCTTTAGTCATAAAGGATAATATACCTGTCTTCATTATGTTGAAATTGTTGAAAAATGTTGAAAGCATATTTCTGTTCTCTGTTCCTCTTTCTTGTATTTTTCTGTTAAGAGTTGACTGTTGTCGAATCTATGATTTGTTGCCTCCTTATTTTTATGTATGTTATTTTCCTTTTCTCTGGGCAGCAGCTTCTTTGCTTCTATTTTGTAGCTATATAGGTGTTGTTCAAATCTAGCAAGTAAAAAGACTGATTTGCTAGGCTCTAGCATCTATGGTTACATGAATTGTTCTTTGCTTCAAAATTTTCTTCCTGTTCCTATCCCATATTCCCTATGTCAACTAAAGAACAGAGCAAGGATTTAGTTTACGATTTCATATCTTCCACATTATTTCACCTTAATTTGTTGAATTAAATTGGTGTTTTTATGATATAGTGTGCGACAGCTTACTCTTTTGCCTTTATCTACTCCCTATCTCTATTAGTTTTCCTATGTTAGTGTATCCATTTAAACTTATATCTTTCCTGTATGATGTCCAAGACACTTTGCAATAATAAGATAAAAATATCAAATTTCGGCCCATTTTAGCTTGTTTAGCATGTTGTAGTCGATCCAGTTGGGTTTGTTTCCGGTTTCTTTACTTAAGGTTGAGCTTGAGGAGAGCCTGTATAGTTCTTTACCTATCCATGTGTGTTTTGTTGGTACCAATACAACATCTTTTGAACCTGTCACGTCTTAATGCCTTCAGTTTTTCTCTTAAAGTGATCTGTTAACATGAAGATTGGGAACTCGGTCTATCAAGTGTAAGTTTGAAGTTGGTTGCTAGGATTTTCAACTTAGGAGTAACGTTATTCATGTTGCTTCCTGTACTATTATTTATGAGTGGACGAGTGCTTGAATGTATGCAAACTGCGTGTTTGTTTAAATTTCTTAAAATTAGACTCTCGCTTGTTCCTGTTGATATTACTAGTGCATTAGGAATTTCGGGTGGTAATTAGTAATATTTACTTTCAATCTTGTTGATGAGAAATTATAAAGTTTATTTCCTATTTCTTTTTTCGCATGTGATACCCTTCAAATCCATTTTGGACTCCTATTTTGCATCTCTTGGGCCATAAAGGCCGAAGTTCTCTTTTCTATCGAGTCAGCCCCAATTCACAGGACAAGGAATCCACCGCAAGTCTCGGAGTTGTTGTACGGGTTGTGAAAGCCGAAGATCAGTGTGTATACATTGATATACGTAAATATACAATAAGTGTATATGACAGGGAATGGGCCAAAAGCCCAAGGAGCAGCATCAGGAGATTAATGGGCCAGGCAGGCCCAAATTTAGAATTAGGACAGATTTGGAGAAATGAGCCTGCCGAAAGCCCAATTTTATTTTACTTCTTGCTCTTTGTATATTTATTCGCTTGTGATACTTGTCTAACTCTAACATTTTATTTATTTTAATCTAATTAATTTCCCCAACAATTGTCAAAGTCAATTATGTCATTTATTTTATCTTTAAAAAAAACTCTTTTCTTAAATTTTTCAATATTTTAAAAGTATTTGTGAAATTTTATTTTGTTCAAATGATTTAGATGCCTGTTAAATAAAAAATGTAAATTTTCCTTTTCTTTAATACTTTAGTTGATGACGTCTTAAATTACTAAAAATAATTTAAAAAAATAAAAAGAATTTCAAATATACTATAAGTTTTCTTCTATTCCTATTAAATCAAATTTTAAAGTTAGTCAAAACTTCCTAATCGTTGGTCAATCGCAAGTTAGCAGCCATTTTTGAGTGATTAATTTCTTCTCAAAAGATGAAAATCGAACCCTTATCTGTCTCTTGGAAAATTTTAAGACTTTTCCGTTGAGTTTTAAAACTTAAATTAGTTTTCTTAATTTTTCTTCAAAAATTAAGCGGTGACTGTATTTTAATTTTGAAAATTTGGTTTACTTAACTGTTTAAGTAATAAATTGAGTTTTCGAAATACAAGTCTTCTTTTTTCATATAACAACTACTGTATGCATGCTTAATTAAATGAATTCATGTGAATACCACAACAGGAACTCTAGTGCTAGCCTTCTGATGAAAATGTGTCGAGAGTGATAGAGCTAATTGTGAGTCTCGGTTGTGATAGGTTCGAGAACTTGCCCGGTATATAGAGTAGACTTTGGAGGAATCGGAACTAGAGGAGAGGATCTAGGCGTTTCTTTGATAGACAAACAATCCTAGTTAGCCCTGTTGAGCCTTAACCTATTCTTTGACTAACCACATTCCAAGCCAATCCCTTTTTCTTAGTGAAGTACCCGTTTTTTATCTTAATTCTCTAGCGCTTGAGCACGGTGAATAAGAAAAGAGGGAACTACTTGAGTGGACACCCGAGAGTAGTGAAATAATAGTGTCGAGAAAAGAAAAAAAGAAAAAAAAAAGAGAGTGGAAGAATAAGTTAGTTAGAAAGAGTCGACCAAAACAGTAGGTGTTCGCATTGCTTCCGCGTCGTGCACACTATTTTGGGCCCAAAATATTCCAGTTATACAGTGCTGATTAGTCATTGTTTGTCTAGGGTGTCTACGTGTTTCTAGGGCCGTGGAATGCAATAGATCATTTGTCCATGACTGTACAAATTCACGCATCAATTTTTTTTTAGTAAGAAAATGTATATGGAGTAATTAAATTGTAGCAATCGACAGAACATAATAAAAACAACATACTGTAAGCCCCTTTGACTTAAATTCAGATATTTGCTTATAATTTGTAGTGTGTGACTTAGTTACTACATAGAGACATTTAAAATATATCCATGGTCAAGGTATGAAGGCGACAATAAATGGTTGGAAAGTGAGGATGAGCACACCTTTGCTGATGGTGAATACAACGACGATTGGGGAATACAGAAAAATTGGTTGTTCTGTTGAGAATTTTCGAAATCAAATTTACGTTAATCAATACTGCAAAAATATTAGTACTTCAGAATCTTCAAAGTTCAAGCAGTGGTATTCAAAGTAATTAGCCTACAAAAATGATGACGGATGAATGCAGAGATAGCAAATTAGTATGATTTTTTTTGTCATCCACTAGAATTTTTGGAGTGTAGTTCTTGTTCAGATGTTAAAGCTAGAGAAATGTGGAAGAATTCAGAGAGATAAATTTAATTCCTTAATTCTAAAGGGTGGCACATGTACGGGCTTAAAATTCTCTCTCTCACACACACACATACAAGATTTGTAAACCAAATTCAAATCTCATAATCCAAATTGCTTTGAGTCAGTTCGATAATTTTGATTAGACTGATTTGTTCACATGCCTATTTTTACCCTATATTTTTATAATAGCTCTAGATCACACCTTAATTTTTTTTCCATATATATAATGTTATAAGTTTCTTTTTTTATTTAAGTTGTTCATGTGTAACATTATTGAATGATGAGAAACAATACAATATATCCACATATTATATTCATCAAAATTCATCCAATACATTAGGGACAATAATATGGTTATATTCAACACAATATGATTATATTCACCACTCATGAGTATATAGAAGGACATCTATCCCAAAGTCTATCTCCCTATCAGGAGGGACTCTTGGTAGATCATCGGGAAAGACTTTAGGAAACTCTTCTACAACTAGAACAAACTGGAGAGATGATGTCTCAGCACCAGAATCACTAACTCTGACTATGTGATAGATGCACCTCTTGGAGATTAACTTCGTAGCTTAAGGTATGAAATGACATGACCCATAGGCATGGCTAAACTACCCCTTCACTCTAAAACTGACTCATTTGGGAACTTAAACTTGGCAATTCTGGTTCTACAATCAATGGAGGCATAGAAAGCATAAAGCCAGTTCATGCCCAAAATGACATCAAAGTCGATCATATCTAACTCAACTAGATCCACTAAGGTGTCTTTATGGTTGATTAGACAAGATAATCCTTATAGACTCTTTGATATATAATAGATTCACCCATAGGAGTGGATACATTGAGAGGATCAAGAAGACGCTGAGGACTAATTTCAACTTCATACTTATGTAGGGAGTCATAAAAGATAGGGTATCACCTGGGTCTAGTAATTCATAAACATCATGAGTAAATACTTTGAGCATACCGGTGACTACATCCAAAGAATTCTCTTGATCCTGATGGCTGTCCATAACATATAGACGGTTTGTACTCCCACCTGTCCTTGAAGTAGTACCCCTGTGAGCCAAGTTACCTGCTAGAGTTGATGAAGATGATTGAGCCCTATGGCCCCTATAATTTTGTCTTCCTATTGGATACTCCTTGAAAAAGTGACCCATCTATCTACACCTGAAACAACTATTAGTGCCAATAAGACACTCTCTATAACGGAACCTACCATACTTTCCACATAATGGATGGCAGGAAGGTTCTTGAGCTACAATCCCTTGTGATTGGGTGCCCTGAAATTCTGGGACCTTTGTTCATGTCAAACCGTTGGTGCAGGTGCATTGGTAGATGATGCAGCTAGCCCTGACGGCCTTGAATGAAAAGGTGGTCGACTCCCATTCCCAGCCTTTCTCTTACTTGTCTCCTGACTAGATGTCTTTGCCCTCTTGTTGCGAAACTCTTCCCTATCTCTCAACTTTCCTCCTAGACCTGTTGCACATATGTCATCAGCATGACTATATCTATATCACCTATCAGCATAGCTTCCCTGCCCTCCTTGTTAGTCATATGGGAGAGCCCAACCATGAACAAATTCATTATGCTTCTCATATTATAAGTTACCATATCCGATGCATAGCAGGATAACTGAGTAAACCTAAAGCTATACTTATGCACACTCATAGACTCTTGTTTCAAGTTCAAAATTTCCCTTACCTTTGCTTCCTTCAACTCCTGCGAGAAGAAATGGCCCAAGAAAGGCATCCTCAAACATTACTTAGCTCAAAGTGGTGCACTCTCTCCCTTATTCTTTTTCCACTAATCAATCCATGCTCTTGCCACACCCTTAAGATAGTAAGAATGAAATGTCCCAAAAATATATTTCGGAAATACTCATAATCGTAATTTCAATATATCGCAAAATTGGTGCGCGATATCGAACATCCGACTTCATATTCGTGATTAGGGAAAAAATTGAGTGGCAAATGCGCATAACCCCGATTTTAGAGCAACCGTAGCGAAAAATAATTTTTCAAAATTTTTGATTTCCAGTGTTGCGGCCAGGGCGCAGATTAGTGTTATTTTTCTTGAAAATTTAGTTTAGGCCAGAGGCCTTGGGGTCATAGCCCCATGCCCTCTTACGTATAAAAACATCTATATTTAGCTATTTTTCAACTCTATATCACTCAAGACCCTCTCAAAACCCTCTTAACACTTAACCAAATATTTCATCCAAATTCAAGTATCTCGAGCTTAATTTCGAATATCAAGAGCTCCATTCAAGTTTCAAGTCTCCTTCACGTATACATCAAGGAATCGCCAAATTTAGGTATGTGGGTTTCAACCATTGGGTCCTTTCTCCTATGGTACCCAATCTTCCTATCTTATGAAAATTGCATGTTTTCAAGTTATATTATCTATGGGTATCTTTTATTATTGATTACAAGCATGAAATATATTGGCGTTTTATGAAATGTTGATTAAATGTGCATGTCTATCTATCTCAAGCTTACATTATGAGTTGGTTTTATTTATTGAGACTATGTACGTTTTGAGCTATGAAACTATGATCTATTATAAGATTTGATGGTAGATTTCAAGGTATCTCACATGAGGGTTTTGCAATATGTTGGGTTTATTCGCATTGAGTTTTCTCATGTGATTTCACTCTTGAATTACATGATTTTGAACAAACATTACATAGCCACCAAGTATTTGATAAAATATCAAGTCAATAATTCTCAAGTTAATTACACGTTTTATAAGTCAAGTGACTTCACGATGAATATGGGCTATCAAATATTTTGTGAATTCATAAAATTATCTATGATCATGCAATTATGAAGTTAAGCCCTACTTTCAAGATTACCTTTTGTGAGCCAAGGGAAATATTTGATGATGATCTATTATCATGTTTCAAGTTAGGCTCATCATTAGAGGTCAAATATGTCTAAGAGCTGCTCACGTCATGATTCCATGTTTACTGCAAATTGTTATAAGTATTACATGGGATTAGACTTAGCACTGATGGATGGAGGCTTTGCTCCCTTTCCTTGAACTATGTACCAACATAGGATTATGTTATACCCTTGCTATACTAGTGGATCCATTTAGTGCACTTTCTCTTGAAATTCTTCTCTAAATGGGATAGTCTCTCGTAAGGAAGGTTACTTCTCCGAAATGGGACAGACTCTCGTAAGGTAAAGTATGGTTTACCTTGGTAAGTAAACCACCTCTTTACCGGTGCTCGCTTGGTCTTAATCTTTATCGGTTGAGGTATCTTCCCACACATGTATCATGTTCTATGAAAGTTGAATGATATACAAGCATGTTTTACTTCAAGCATTGATCATGCATGCCATATTGATATTATGCTTATCTATTGCCAATTACTAAGCATTTTGACTATATGGGCTTATGTCTTGTCACATTGCATCCTACATACTTAGTACATTCAAACGTACTAATGCATAATTTATGCCTACATAATATCACCATGTAGGAACCAGAGCTCCTCTTAATCATCCTCCATGTGACTAGTGAGGTTATTCAAAGTCCTCAAGTTTGCGGACACTATCTACTTTGCTCTTGTTATTTCTAACACTTCTTTATGTTGAACATTTGACATTATAAAGTGAGCCCAGAAAGTGTCTTGGCCCCCGCTCCATTCTATGTTTAGAGGTGTTGTTGGAATATTATGAAGCATTTATGCTATAAGCTTGACTCTTAACCCTTTTTTATATTCAAAGACTTCCCTTAGTTCCGCTTTCCCTTATTTATATCTTTTGTTATTGTTTACTTTGCTTCCGTGACCTAGGATGTGTGATTAATAAGCTAAAAGACTTATTTGGGTCCCTTCGGCCTCCCATTTGTCGTGTCACGTCTAGGCCCTAGGCTTGAGTTGTAAAAAACTTGGTATTAGAGCACTAGATTGTTAATGGTCCTCGGAATACAACACACTACATCAATTAGAGTCTTGTTCATGGTTGTGAAGTGCACCACAACTATGAATAAAGAGGTTATGAGGTGTTTAGGAAATGTTTCTCTTCTTTATAATCTATGTCGTGCTTTAGAAGTAAGGTAAGGCTTTTTTCTCTAACGAATGTTCCTTGTTATTCTAGATCATACCGATTCCAAGAGGAAGAAGAGCCCGTAAATCCAAGGAGCAACCGGCTCCTCCCGCTCCTCAAGATGGGGGACTGGTCCATGATGAGTTTTGAGATGCTTGTTGCTTCCCTAGCACACACAAGTGTACGCGGTCTCACAAGTAATACAGTGGCCCTAGTTAAAGAGCCGGGTTGTCGAACCCAAGGGATTTGAAGGTATTTAGTAGCTTCTCTCGATTATCACCTTCGTGGTGTTTTCGTAGAAAGAGTTTTAGTTATAGAGTAAATAAATTGTAAAAGAAATAACTTTCTAATAAACTAAGATGACTTTCACACAAGATGTCGATCAAAGATGCAATTCTAGGGTTGTAACCTTTACGGCTCTGTCTAGTCTTAACAGTTTCTATCTATGTCTGGTTTCCTTATTATTAATTCATGGGATTTGATTTACTTGAACAGGTTGCACGCCTCTGTCGGCCTATCGTTATTCACTGTCTAACTACATCATTGAGCGAGGATAGACAGACCAATAAAAATGCATTAAAGTTATCTTCCCGTACATGAACCAACCAAGGTGTAAGGGTAGTTGTCATAGGTCTCCCTTACACGAATCAACCTAGTTTCCTAGTATTGAACAAGCTCCCTATGCTATTATGTTCTATTCATTCCAACATCTCTCGAATCCAGAATTAACAACAAATCTACTCCCTAGTTGTCCAGACTCTAAAGTATAGATATAAATAACATAGGAATAATCGAAAGAAACCATTCATAGATGCCAAAAGTTATGAACTACACATAGTCTATGGCTACAACCCCAGAATATGGAGGCTTAGCCACTCATGGACGTGGAATACATCATGAATGAAGTGAAAAACATCAAAAACCAAAATCTGAAGATTAAACTAACCAAATTATTGGTGGAAAATAGTTCTCCGTCGCCTCTACAGTACTCCTTGCATAAAATTCAATGTTAAAACCTAAAGTCTAAGATACTGAAATAATAAAGATCCTATATTTTGACTTTTCTGTGTCGGGTCCTCAGGTCCGCGATGTGGACCCCTTGTTTTCCTGTATTCTCACTTGAATTGCTAACTGGACAATTTTGCATACTTTTGAAAAGGTCCGCGAACCTTGCACCTCCTTGGGTTTTGCGCCTTTTTTTGCATTTTACAGCTTCCACAACCTTGTTGCCAGGTCTACCATGTGGATTTTTGTTCTCTTGGTTGTTTCTACTAATCTTCCTTCTCCAAGTTCTGGGTTATGCTCTTCCATCGAGTCTGGGTTTAACCCCAAACTTCCTAATCAACGCAAAATCCTGCAGAAACACAACCAACAGGCGCACTTGGCCCTACATCAGCAAAATAAGAGAAAACGACACTCAAACTCCTGGACTTTATTAATTTGTCTTCCAAATTTACTCAATTTACGGCATTATTGGCTAATTTGGCATATAAATACGCCTAACATCACCACCGCACACTTAGAGTTTCGTCCGTCCTCTGGCAAACCATTACACATGCATGAGACTCCCTACAGTAGTATGTGCAACCAACATCATGTGATCAAAATCTATGAACCTTAGTGAACAACTTTCGGTGCCCTATACGGAAACTAATTGTTGCAAGCACTCATGTATACATGCGGACTCATCCAGAATCTTTAATAGTTCATCTAGTTCCTAACCCTGAATGATTATGTGCCCTGACCAAGAAGAATTACCCATGCATACCACTAGGAATCTAGTCAGAAGATCAAGAATGGGTACACAAACAACTCTCACTCTCCGAAAAGATGTCTCAGTTGCTTCAAGATTCCATAAGCTTGCCCTTAATGTAAATGTAGGCATAAACATAGACCTAGTTGGCATTTTCCTTAGAGGATCACGCAGGTCTTTATTTGGCTGTAATGTTGGTTGCGGGTAGGTGGGATACATTTATGGATATGGCTGACACGGTTCAGTTCCCACGCGCTCGTAGCACACCCTTGACCTCTTCTCATGCCCCTTTGGCTCACGACCCTTCTTGAATTAAAGCTGTGAGCACTCCTATCAATTTAATCTGACCACAACACAACCCCCGCACGTTCCACAAGGGTAACACCATCCAACAACAGGTAGAGGTTCTCCATTTCTACTCAGTCACATACAGGTCAGATTTTGTGAGATTTTTTCCCTTTTTTTGGCAGTATAACTCTCTTTTGATTATGTATTTGTTCCTGTAGCGCTTGCATAGAAAATTACGTTAATAATCCTTTTCGAAGTTCCTTCAAGAGTATATCTTACAGAGAAGTACCTAAAAGACCTTGGAACTATTCTTTCATCCGCCTATTGGGCCTAAAATACCCCTGTCATCTACCTTTGTGTTCAAAATGTCCTTTATTCACCTTTTTGGCTCACTCATACCTTTGAAACTAACAACTTTCTTTGGCTATCCTTTTTCAATACAATAGTTTTCTTTCCGAACATAGGACCTTTGAAAGTTGAATGGTTATTCTTCTTCAAAACAACAGCTTCCTTATATTCCAGTTCTTTTCTCTGTTGCCCAATCTCATAGACATTTCAAGTTAATTTTGAATGTCATAAGTCAAATTAATTATGTTTCAGTGCATACAGATTCAAGAAAATGAATTGCTTTCTTTCTCAGAGGAGGGACTTTGTATGAAGCTTCTAGGAATTTAGTTGTTCTGTGTTAGCGGAGGAGAAAAACCATATATCTGCAGTAAGTTCTCAAAAGCAGGATTTGGAAGGGAAGCGTGCTGTTATGTCCAAAAATATCTCAGGTGAAGTCCCAGAAGATATCTCAGGCTTGAAAAGCAATTACATGACTTGGCAGTGTCTATTGAATAATTGGAAAGTAATCGGCAGAAATAACTTCTGATGGAGATTGATTCACAATCCTCAGAGATAGAGTACATGAAGAAAATTCTAATCTTTTCTACTGCTCATCAAGAAGCTTTAGGGATCATGGTTCACTTAATTCTTAATGGGTTAACTGTTTATTCAATACATCATCCATCAATCATTAATTCAATAACCCAATATCAATAAACCAATTTCGCGATTGACTTGTCAATTATGATTCGATTTTGAACAATCTAATCAGCTCCTCTCTCACTCTAAAAATGAAAAAGTAAATGTTTAGAGGACAACTTAATACCATACATAATTTTTAATGGAACACTTGCCTAAATGTATGGCCATCTGATTTACAAAAATGGTCAACATGTATACTTGGGGTTGTATATATTATGTATAGTATGCATACTATATATAATATATGTATAATTAGTATTAAAATACACTATTTATATACATGTTCGGTGCATATGTTATAAAACATATACTAATCAAAGATATTGGACCGTAATTTTTTCAATTTTAATTTCTCATGATTAAATAACATGTGATATGTAGCATTTCTTTTGCTCAGAGAACCTTTCACTTGTTAATTACATTTTTTCCCTCAACTGATGTTTGATAATGTAATGATTAATTTGAATTTACATCGTATAAGGAAACTTTAAAGAGTAAATGCTCCTTAAGGGAATTTTTTTTTTCATACTCATCACTCATGGTTCAAACTTAAAATTTGTAATTAAGGGTGACAAACTTCACTTGGGTTGACTCGGTTTGTCAGTTGTAAGTCTAAACCAAATTGGCAGCGATAGAAGCATACCAACTTGATCTCGTGGCTGTCTTTATGTCTAGTAGGGTTATATACCTCATTACGAGAAAGGATTGTTGTTGTTTAACGACATGCTTTATTTCATATAACTTTCGTGGGACATACGATTTGAGGGTATAGTTGTATTATTAGATTTATCTGAACCGAATACTATCAACACAGAGCATAAATTCACAAAAGTTGCAACAGATAGTATGTATGAATCCATAGCTTTGAATATCCAATGACCTTTTAAGTTTAAATCATGGACCTGCCTTTGTAAGTAAGTCCTCTGTAGGAGAAGTCTATTTTGTGGGAGAAGCTAGATCTACAATTGTTAGAGTGTTAGAAATATAGTTGATTGATAGGATTTACTTCCCAAGCAAGCTATGATGACACAAATTGATAGAAGAAAGCTACTAATTTTGACTAGCTATTCAAATTTTAGAGCTAAAAGTTGCTAGTTTGATGTCGAATACAAAACAATATACCTAGTGGAATCCCACAAGTGGGGTCTGGAGAGGGTAAAACATACGCAGACCTTATCACTACCTCATAGAGGTAGAGAAGTTGTTTCATGGGCTAGTTTAACGTCAAATCTAGCCAAATATTTGATAATGATCTTTCCCTTATCTTGTAGTTGTAGATGTCAGACTATCAAGCTTATAACCAGTAAAAGAGTATGTGATTCTGTGTTTTTTTCCTTATTTCTAAATTTTCCAGTTGAATAATATATCTTAATAAGTTTTGGATTCTTGACGAAAGGGGTTCTTGCTGTATATTCAGGGGTTTTATTAGAGTAGTTCAGTTGGAATGCAGCCATTCTTTTTAACTTACTGTTACCGCGTGTTGATTGATAATGTGAATAATTGTTATGTGATGTCTGTTTACTCTGTCCAAATAGTTTTGCCATTCTTTACCTTTGTATTATTGTTTATTTCATGCTAATTCTTACTGGAAATCATGCCTCCTAAGGACAAGAAGCGTCATTCTCGAGTTGTAGCTTCTCTTAAATGTCTTTACCTATTTCATATTTCTCTAGATGTGGCTTCATGCGCTCTTGACTTAAAAACATCAGGTGATGTTATGGATGAGATTCTACAGAAAGTTCAAGGCTTATCGGATGTGACATTGAATCACCTCAGAGTTGTTAAGCTTACCAGTATAACAGGCACAAATCCTCAAATGCAACTTATCAAGCTTCTCTTAGCCAAGTGTCACCACCCGCCACTTGATCATGAAAGATTCGTGGGTAAGTTGTCAAGTGCCGCATGGAAATCTCAAACTCAAGGTACTCACAAAGATAACACAATTTTGCCAAGCCCAGAAGTTATTTATAAACTTACATAGTTTACCCCCTTAAATAATTTTGAACTGATGTTATTACATCATTTTTCAATTAATCCCCAATTTTAAAAAGACACACCAATCATTACGTGACACGTGTTACTAAAATTTAAAATTATAGCTTTTTTTTTAGTTTTTAAGTTTTTTTTCTCTCTTTTTAACTTGAATTTTTTAACTTTAATTTTAAATTCATCCCTACTCCTTTTTTTCTTCTTGTCACGACCTGGACTTAGGATCTAGTGGTGACATGGCCAATGGAACCCGAGAGTCCCAAAACAAGCCTCAAAGTATCCAAAATTTACATCATCGATTCGAAAGCATATTCAAAAAGTAAACACATAGTTCTAAGGGACAGAAAAGTATGACTCACGCTATGGGGATATCATAGGGAAAGGGATTAACATGGATTCACATAACATATAGCACATAAAGACTAAGGGGCGGGTAAGTATGACTCACTCTATGGGGGCATTCGGCACTTAGGATCTTCCACATCAAACATACATAAATATCATAATCCTCATAACAAATTTAAAATAGTCATATCCAAAAGATATCCATAACCGTAAGCTCTAAATACAACACATAATACATAGATCTGACAAGAGTCTACATGATTCCAACAATGCCTTTAGTCATAAGATGGGACGGGGGCCAAGACATGTCCCGAGCTCACCCTCAAGTAAAGATAGCATAAGCAAAAGCTACATAAGATAGAGGAATAGTGGATCCCAGCTAAAGTCGTATTTGGTGGATAATCGTAGTCCTCTTTCCCTACATGGTGAGATCATGTAGGCAAAAATATGCATTAGTACGTCTCAATGTACTAAGTATGCAAGGTGCAATGCATGTAACTTACCAAAACCTGCATACGATGTTTGATGACTAGGGCACATAATATAGAAAGAGATATATATATAGCAAGGAATGTAGTATAACAAGATGCTATAAAATTCATGATGCATGAAATGCAAATGATGCTCATATACAGTGGGGATGTGACCATAACCGACATCTCAAACCCATGCGAGTTATTACATGAATTTACCTGATGTTGACCTCTCATAGGGTGAGAGAAGATCATTTGCCAAAGGTAATTCACACCACACCTTACGACCCGGTCATTTCGTATGTGGTGGCCACCTTCCTTACGACCCGGTCATTTCAGAAGGATTTCCATATCAAAAAATATCATATCATATCATAAATGAATAGTCATCCTTTACGATCCAATCATTTCGGTGATGACTATAACTCCTATGCTGGCACATAGTTCAAAGAAAGAGAGAGAGCCCTTGGGAATGCTCTAACACCCCCAATCCATCGGTGCTAAATCGTCATCCCACAAGAATACATATACATACA
>JAABOM020057908.1:0-14558 GCA_011800125.2 Solanum clarkiae
CTAGGAAGGTGTATAGAAATTGTCCGATTTGCATCTTGCATAAAATCTTACCTTGTGATCTTGTTGAATTAGATATGATTGATTTTGATGTTATTCTTTGGATCGATTAGTTGTATGCATACTATGCTTCTATCGATTATAGAACCCGTAGGGTCAGGTTTTAATTTCCAAATGAACTCGTCCTTGAGTGGGAAAGTCATGATGTATTAGTGAGGGGTAGGTTCATCTCATGCATTAAAGCCCATAGGTTTATTTCTAAGCGGCGTTTGCATCATCTTGTGAGAGTCAAAGATGTGGAGTCCAAAGTCCCTTCCATTGACTCGATTCCAATTGTGAATGAATTTCTTGATTTCCAAAAAACCTTCCCCGTGTCCTGCCCAAAAGAGATAGATTTTGGTCTATATCTCCTTCTGGACACTGAACATGTCTCCATTCCGCCTTACCGTATGACCCCGGTAGAGTTGAAGGAGTTGAAGGAGTAATTGAAGGATTTGTTGGAGAAGGGGTTTATTAGACCTAGAAAATCACCTTGAGGTACACATGTGTTGTTTGTAAAGAAGAAAGATGGGTCACTTAGAATGTACATTGACTATCAGCAACTCAATAGGGTCATTATAAAGAATAGATATCCTCTTCCAAGGATTGATGACGTGTTTGACCAGTTACAAGGGGCTAGCTTTTTCTCTAAGGTTGATTTTCGGTCCAGTTACCATCAAGTCAGGTTGAGTCAGTGTGATATTTTCAAGATGGACTTCCAGACTAGATATGGGCATTATGAATTTGTGGTGATGTCCTTTGGGTTGACAAATGCACCGATCATCTTCATGGACCTAATAAATAGGGTCTTCAATCCCTTACCTTGACTCTTTTGTTGTGGTCTTCATCGATGATATTTTGATCTATTCTCATAGTAGGGAAGAGCATATGGGTCATTTGAGGGTTGTGTTGCAAAGGTTAAGGAAGGAGAGATTGTATGCTAAATATAATAAGTGTGAATTTTGGTTGAACGAGGTTGCATTCTTGCGTCATATGGTGTCGGGGGATGGCATAAAAGTGGATCAAAAGAAAATCGATGTGATTAGGAATTGACCCAGACCATTGACCCCGTCGAATATTAGGAGTTTCTTGGGCCTTGCGGGTTACTATATAAGGTTTGTGAATGGGTTCTCCTCCATTGCTTCTCCTATGACAAAATTGACTATGTAGAAGGTGAAATTTGTGTGGACCGACGAATGTGAGAAAAGATTCCAAACGTTGAAAGATAAACTCGTGTCGTCTCCTATGTTGTCTCTACCAAATGGGCTTGGGGTTTTTGTTATGTATTGTGATGCATCTAGAAATTGTTTGGGTTGTGTACTAATGCAAAATGGTAAGGTCATAGCCTATGCTTCTAGGCAACTCAAGGTTTATGAAAAGAACTACCCTACCCATGATCTTGAATTAGCTGCCGTGGTGTTTTCATTAAAGATTTTCTGACATTATTTGTATGGGGTGCATGTTGATGTTTTCATCGATCATAAGAGCCTTCAATATGTCTTTACTCAAAAAGATCATAACTTGAGACAAACAAGGTGGCTAGACCTCCTTAAGGACGATGACATGAGTGTGCATTATCATCCAAGTAAGGCTAATGTTGTGGCCGATGCTTTGAGTCGAGTGTCAACGGGTAGCCTAGCTCATGTGGATGGTGGTGATAGGGAGATGGCTAGGGAGGTGCATAGGTTGGCTAGATTGGGGGTGAGGTTGGAGGATATGGATGATGGTGTTGTTGTTGATGATGGTTCGAAATCTTCCTTGATCGATGAGGTGATAGCTAAACAAGATCTAGACTCATCCTTTCTTGAGTTAAAGGCCTTGGTAAGAGAGGGTGAGATAGAGGTTTTCTCCCAAGGGGGAGATGGGGAAGGTAGGTTGTGTGTGCGATGTGTTGATGGTTTAAGAGAGAGAATTCTTGATGAAGCCCATAATTCCTCTTATTATATCCACCCCGGCTCCACCAAAATGTATAGATACTTGAGTGTACTGGTGGGGAGGCATGAAGAGATATATTTCCAAATGTGTTTCCAGTTGCCATAGTTGTCAACAGGTCAAAGCCGAACACCAAAGGCCGGTTGTCTTAACCCAAGATATAGAGATTCCTACTTGAAAATGGGAGGTGATTAATATAGACTTTGAGGTTGGGTTGCCCAAGACTAGGAAAGGTTTTTATTCCTTATGGGTGGTGGTTGATAGGATGATGAAATCGGCTCACTTTCTACCGGTCAAGACTATATATGGGGCTGAGGAGTATGCAAGGTTTTACATCCATGAGTTAGTGAGGTTGCATGTGGTTCACTTATCCATTATATCAGATCGTGGTGTACAATTTACTTCAAACTTTTGGAGATCTTTTCAAAGGGGTCTCAGAACCAACGTTCACCTTAGTACGACCTTTCACTCTCAAACGGATGGCCAAGCCGAAAGGACAATTCAAACACCTGAAGATATACTTAGGGCTTGTGTCTTGGAGATTAAAGGTAGTTGGGATGACCATCTTCCATTGAATAAGTTTGCCTACAACAATAACTACCACTCTAGCATTAGTATGGCTCCTTTTGAGGCTCTTTATGGGATACGTTGTAGATCACCAGTGGGTTAGTTTGAGGTTAGAGAGATGGCTTTGTTGGGGTCAGATCTGGTTATGGATGCTCTTGAGAAGGTTAAGACGATTAGGGATAGATTGAGGAAAAACAAAGTAGTCAAAAATCCTATGCCGGTGTACGGAGAAGAAACCCAGAATTCCAGGTAGGTGATTAGGTTTATTTGAAGGTTTATCCAATGAAAGGTATGGTCTAGTTTGGCAAAAAGGGGAAATTGAGTCCTAGTTATGTTGGTCCCTATGAGGTGATAAAGAGGATTGGTAAGGTGGCTTAAGAGTTGAGGTTACCTAATGAGATGAATTTTGTCCATCCAGTATTCCATGTTTCTATGTTGAGTAAGTATGTTGGTGACCCTAATCCTATTGTGCCTCTTAATGTTGTGGGTGTTATTGAGGATAACTTCACTTATGGTGAGATTCCAGTTCAGATCCTGGATAGGCAAGTAAAGAGATTGAGGAATAAAGAGGTGGCATCCGTTAAGGTCCTTTGGAGGAATCAACAAGTCAAAAGTACTACCTGGGAGGCCGAAGCGGACATGCAAAAGCAGTACCGTTATCTTTTCCTCTCCACTCAAGCCTAAGGTACTACTCCTAAGTTAAATATGTGACTTAATCCTTAGATTTCAGCCCTAAGTCATTCATATGCATTTATCTTTAAGTTGGTAAACTTATGATGATTTTACACTTATGTTGAGAATTTGAAAATGATATTTTACATGTTATGTTGCATTCTTGTCGGGGTTGATTCGTTCATGATCACTCTTGTCTTGTACGTCTCTTCTACATTCAGGGATGAATGTTCCCAAGGGGGAGATATTGAAACGACCCCAAAAAGTGCCCAAAAACGTGCCTCGGAATGCCCAAAGTTTTGATTTCTTTATATCTAAAAATCCATCTGGTTTTTTGAAAATTTGACTTCATATTCTTTTTCAAGGGGTCCAAATTAGGGTGACAAGAGTCTAACCTCGATTTTAAAGTGAAGAAATCGATTTATGAAATTTCACATGGTACAATTTCCAGAAAGCTTTCCGCGTCGCCTCCGTGATATGGAGATGTATCTAGGCATTGTCTTTTTTTTAGCCTTCTTAATATTTTTCTAAGTGTTGGGCCCAAATTTTCTTAGCGTATTTTCACTCATACTTAGAATTATTTTACTCTTATATCACCCTGAACATTTCCCAAAACCCACTCCCACACTTAGTCTTATTTTACTCTAAAAAAACCAAGTCCCAAAACCCTCATCTGGATTTAAGGATTCTCTTCAATCTTCAAGTCTCCATTGTCAACCTTCACCAAGAACTTCTCTAAAGCTAAGGTATGTGGTATTGAGCCTTTGGGTCCTTCCACCCATGGTGCGTAAACCCTCTTTTACTTAATAATGTATGATTTAAAGTTGATTTTACATGTGGGTCTTGAATATTGAGAAATTTACTACACGGTGATTTTAATACATGAAAGTATGGTTGTTTAAGCATATTTTGAGCTTCAAATCTTAGATCTAATGTTGGAATTGATGAGGGGTTTTGATTGAATATCATGGGGATATTGCAAGGTGTTGATTAAAGGTTTTACAACCGATTTTCCTATATCATTTCATCTTTAAATCATATGCTCTTTTACCCCAATTACACACCCCCAAGGTGTTTGATAAAATGTCCGGTTATGGTTTCTTGAGGAATTGAAGTTGCAAAGCATGAGATATAATATGAATGATGTTATGATGCTGAAATGAGCTTATGTATATGTTTATTTCTACATGAGATATTGCATTAGATCCTATGATGAATCTTATATAAAGTGTTTTATAGACCATGCCCGATCCGGGGAAAAGAGCCCGGATAACCATACGAGGGGTTTGTACTTCGTCCCCATGGATTTTTGGGGTGTGACCATCATCAACCATGCAAAGGGTTTATACCTCATCACCATGGATGACGGGGTGCGGCCAACATCAACCATGCGAGGGGTTTATACTTCGTTATCATAAATGGCGGGGTGCGACCACCATCAACCATCAACCATCAAGGGGTTTATGCCTTGGATAGCTTGCTTGGTCTCATTCTTCACATATGATATTCTATATGAGCATGATATACTTAAGCATGATTTACATATGCATTGATCATACATGCTACCTTGCTATAATATGCCTATTGTCTATTGTTTTTGCATTTTAGATTATTATGCCTATCTCTTGTCGCATTGCATCCCACATACTTAGTACATTCAAACATACTAATGCATACTATTGCCTACATGATGTCAACACGTAGGGACCGGTGCCCGAGTTGATAATCCTCCTCCTCCTCCACATGGTTGGATGGTGCTACTCCAAGCTTGTGGTGAGTCCTCCATTTCGGGGACTTTGGTTATGTCTTTTCCCTATTATCTATGTATTGTGACACTACCTTATGTTATATTTGACTATGAGAGTGAGCCCGGTTACCTTGTCTTGGCCTCAGCCCTTTCTATGTTTTAGAGGTGTATGTTGGACAAGGTGTATACTATGTATGAGCTTGACTTTTGACTTTTGACTTTGATGTTTATGCAAGTTTCCCTTAGTCCCCTTGCCCTTACTTTAATTGAATATAGTTCATTATACTTCCGCAACCAAGGATGTGTGACGATTTGTTAAGAGGCCTCAAGGGGCCATTCGCTATGTCACGTGTAGGCCCTGCGTTTGGGTCGTGACATGTGGTCTTCATTGATGACATTTTGATCTATTCTCATGGTGAGGAGGAGCATAGGACTCCTTTGAGGGTTGTGTTACAAAGATTGAGAGAGGAGAAATTATATGCTAAATATGAAAAGTGTGAATTTTGGTTGAGGGAGGTTGCCTTCCTTGGACATGTGATGTCGGGGGATGGTATTAAGGTGGATCCAAAGAAGACCAATGTGATTAAAAATTGGCCTAGACCATTGACCCCATAGAAACATTAGGAGTTTCTTGGGCTTAACGGGCTATTATTGGGGGTTTCCAAATGGGTTCTCTTCTATTGCTTCCCCTATTACAAAATTGACTCAAACATAGGCCAAGTTTGTGTGGTCCAATGAATGTGAAACGAGTTTCTGAACATTGAAATACACACTTGTGTCCACTCCTATATTGTCACTATCGGATGGACTGAGATATTTATGATGTATTGTGATGCTTCCTGGGTTGGTTTGGGTTGTGTGTTGATGCAACATAGCGTATGCTTCCAGACAACTCAGGGCATATGAAAGGAACTACACTACCCATGATCTAGAGTTAGCTTCCATTGTGTTACATTAAAGATTTGGCGTCACTACTTGTATGGGGTGCATGTTGATGTGTTCACCGATCATAAGAGCCTCCAATATGTCTTCACTCCAAAGGATCTCAACTTGAGGCAAAGGAGATGGTTAGAGTTTCTCAAAGACTATGATATGAGTGTGCATTATCATCTAGGTAAGGCAAATGTGGTGCGGATGCCTTGAGTAGGGTGTCCATGGGTAGCCTAGCAGATGTTGATGGTAGTGAGAAGGAGATAGCCAGGGAGGTGCATCGGTTGGCTAGATTGGGAGTTATGCTGGGAGAGGAAGGTAATAGTAGTGTGGTTGTTGTTGATGGTTCTAAGTCTTCTTTGGTTGATGAGGTGATGGCAAAACAAGATCTTGATCCCTCCTTGTTAGAATTGAAGGCCTAGGTGAAAGAGCTTAGGTGGAGATTTTCTCCCAAGGGAGTGATGCTACCCTTAGGTACCAAGGTAGGTTGTGTGTACCGTGTGTTGATGGTTTGATAGGGAAGATCCTTGATGAGGCCCATAACTTTTCTTATTCTATCCACCTCGGTTCCACCAAAATATATAGAGACTTGAGGGATGTGTATTGGTGGGAGGCATGAAGAGGGACATTGCCAAATTCATTTTCGGTTGTCACACTTATCAACAAGTCAAAGCCCAACATCAACTGCTGGGTTCCTAACCCAAGACATTGAGGTTCCTACTTGGAAGTAGAAAGAGATAAATATGGATTTTGTGGTTGGGTTGCCTAAAACCAGAAAGTGTTCTGATTCTATTTGGGTTATGGTTGATAGGATGACAAAATCAGCCCATTTTCTACTGGTTAAGACCACATATGGGGCTGAAGATTATGCAAGGTTGTACATTCAAGACTTGGTAAGGTTGCATGGGGTTCCTTTATCCATCATATCAGATCATGGGGATGAATTTACTTAGCATTTTATGGAGATCTTTGCAAAGGGGTCTTGGTACTAGAGTTAAGCTTTTTACGGCCTTCCATCCTCAAACGGATAGTCAAGCTGAGAGAACCATCCAAATCCTTGAGGATATGCTTAGAGCATGTGTGTTAGACCTTAAAGGTAGTTGGGATGATCATCTCCATTGATTGACTTTGCCTATAACAATAGCTATCATTCTAGCATAGGTATGACTACTTTTGAGGCTCTCTATGGGAGACATTGTAGATCAACGGTTAGATGGTTTGAGGTTAGTGAGATAGCTTTATTAGGACCATATCTAGTTATAGAGACTCTTGAGAAGGTTCAGATGATTAGGGAAAGGTTGAAGATGGCCCAAAGTCGTCAAAAATCCTATGCCAATGTGAGAAGAAGAGACTTTGAATTCAAAGTTAGTGGTTGGGTCTACATAAAAGTTTCACCTATGAAGAGTGTGGTCCATTTTGGTAAGATGGGCAAGTTGAGCCCAAGATATCTTGGTCCTTATGAGGTCATGAGGAGGGTTGGCAAGGAAGCTTATGAGTTGAGGTTGCCTAGTGCAATGGAATTGGTTCATCCTATGTTCCATGTGTCCATGTTGAAGAAATGTATAGGTGATCCAAATGCCATTGTGCCTCTTGATATAGTAGGTGTTGTTAAGGATAATTTGACATACGAAGAGGTTTCAGTTCAGATTTTGGATAGGTAAGTGAAGAGGTTGAGAAACAAATAGGTGGCTTCCATTAAAGTCCTTTGGAGGAATCAATAAGTTGAGAGTATTACTTGGGAGCCCGAAGCGGACATGCAAAAATGATATCCGTACCTTTTCCACTCCATTCAAACCTAAGGTATTGATCTAAGTCCTTCATTTGATCTCAAATCTTAAGTTCATCCCCATGTCATTGCATATGTTCATATTTAAATTGACAAGTTCATGATGATTTTACACTTATGATGAAGTTTTTGAAATGATGTTTAAGTGCATTGTTGCATCTCTAAGTGGGATGAAATTGTCATGTTTGTACATCTCATATACGTCTCTTTGACATTTGGGGATGAACATTCCCAAGGGGCAGATGTTGAAATGACCCCAAAAAGTGCCCGAAAATGTTCCTCGAAAGTGTTTGAAATTGTAATTTCCATATATCTGAAAATCCGTGTGTGATATCGAAAATTCGACTTCATATTCTTATTCAAGGGGTCAAAATTAGGAGGAAAAGGGTCTAACCCTGATTTTAGAGCAAATGATTAGCAATTTTGATTTTCCAAGTGACGATTTCCAGAGAATTTTTCATGCCCCTGGCATGATGCGCCAAGGGTGTACAGATAAAGAAATTCAATTTTCGTGTCTTGTTCGTGACACAGATATGCATATTATTCTGTCTAGTTATTTTTCTTGCGGTCCAAGACTTTAAAGTCATGGACCTAAGAGTCCCCAAACGTAAAAATACCCATACTTAACCATTTTTTACCGTCATATCATTCTAAACATTCCCCAATACTTATTCAAACACTTAGCCAATATTTTATCTCCTAAACTTAAGTCTCAAGACTCTCTCTGGATCTAAGGATTTCCTCTCAAGCTTCAAGTCTCCATCTCCAATCTTCATCAAGTTCATCTCTAAAGCTGGGTTTCTTTCATGGGTTCCTTTCACCCATGATACCCAAGATCTTTTACTCAAATTTTTCATGGTTTAAAGATGATTTATTCATGGGTCTTATTCATTATGAAAATTCATTGTACACTATGTTGGGTTTATGAAATTGTGACTGTTTTGCTATATTTGGGTCCATGAACCTAAGGTCTATGATGGGAATAGATGAAAGATCTTGACGTATTATTGCTTGAGGGTGTTACCAAGTATCTAGCATAATTTCACTCTTAAATTACATGGTTTTACGCTAGCACCACACACCCTCTAAGTGTTTGATAAAATGTCCGTTTATGGTTTCTTGAGGAATTGAAGACCTAATACATATCTTGTGAGTTGAATGACTATATGGTGATGATATGATAACGAAATGAATGTATGTATAAGGTATTCTCTATATAGTGTTGGAATGTGATCATGCCCTACTCGGGTCTTGCGAGCCGGGTAACCTTGTTAGGGGTTTGTACCCATCAACCTTCTTAGGGGTTTGTACTCATCAATCTATCGGGGGGTTTGTACTTTGACAACATTGGTGGTAGGGTACGACGATCGACCAAACTATTAGGGCTTTGTCCTCTGGCACCATGGGTGGTAGTGTGTGACGATCCACCAATAGTTTAATGGTCTCTTCTTACACATATGTTATATTATATGTAAGTATATTTTACTTAAGCATTAATCATACATGCCCTATTGCTACAATGTTTATTTCTTGTCTCTATGCATTTTAATTAAGATGCCTTTCTATAGTTGTGTTGCATCTTACATACTTAGTACATTCAAATGTACTAACGCATACTCTGTGCCTACATGATATAACCAAGTAGGAACTGGTGAACCGCTTCATCCTCCTCCTCCTCCACATGGCTAGTATGACTTCCAGCAAGCTTTTTGGTGAGTCCTCCATTCCGGGGACGTTACTTATGATCTCTTGCTTATATTGAGACTTTTCTCTCTTTTGGTTATATATTGGCTATGTGGGTAAGCCTGGTCGCTTTGTCTTGGCCTTGCTCTTATCTTATACAGTAGAGGTGTTGTTGGACATGTTATGTATCTAATGTTATGAGCTTTGACTCCTTTTGACTTTTGATGCTAATTCTATGAAGTTGTCCCTTAGCCCCACTATCCTGATTTACTACTTGTTGTATTTTATTGCTTCCACGACCAAGGATGTGTAATGATATGTTAAGAGGCTTTATTGGGGTCCTTTCGGGTTCCCCATGCGCCGTGTCATGACTAGGCCCTAGGCTTGGGTCGTGACACCTTGCATTGACATCAAAGGCCCACAAGAGGTAAAATCTTTAAAAAAGGGCTTAATTTGACATTTACAACATCATAGACATGTTCATGAATTCAATACATTTTGAAAGCCCAAAATCATTAGGAAGTCACTTGACTCATAAATCATGCAATAGATCATCAATAACTTTAAGAATCCTTAAAAAGGAATTTTATCAAACACATGGTGAGTTCATGATGTTAGTTCAAAATCATGCAATTCAAGAGTGAAATAAGATAAGGAAAATAAATGCAAATCGACCCACCAACATATTGTAAAACCCTCATTTAGGGTACCTTGAAATCCATCATCAAATCTAACAATAGATCATAGTTTCATAGCTCAAAACATGCATAGTCTCAATAGATATAATCAAATCATGGTATAAGCTTGAAATAGATAGTCATCCATAATAGATCAACATTGTATAAAACTCCAACATAATTTATAATCATAATCCATAATAAGGAATACCCATAGAAGATATAACTTGAAAATATGCAATTTCAATAAAACTGGAGATTATGTGCCATGGGTAAAAGGACCCAATGGATGAAACTCACATACCTTAAACTTTAGTTTTGTTGAAGTAGACTTGAAGGAGATTTGAAGGTTGAATGGAGTTCTTGAGATATGGAATTAAGCTTGAGACACTTGATTTTGGATGAAATATATGGTTAAGTCTTGGAGAGGTTTTTGAGAGGGTCTTGAGTGACAGAGAGTTGAAAAATGGCTACGTATAGGTGTTTTTATGCATAAGTGGGCATGAGGCTACACCAATGCCCTTGGGCCGAAGTAGAAAAACAGGGGAAAAACTATACTGGTCCACGATACATATCCAACACGAAAAAAAATTTACATAAATTTGCGCCCGTGACGTGATGCGTCCAGGGCGCGGATCGACACTAGAAATCGAATTTTTGTGAAAATTATTTTTCGCTACGGGTCCTCCTAAAATCTGGGTTATACCCTTTTCCCACTCAATACTGTCCCCTGATAAAGAATATGAAGTAAGATTTGCAATATAACGCATGAATTTTAAGATATATGGAATTACGATTATGGGCATTTTTGAAGAACATTTGAGGGCTTTTTGGGTCATTTCAATATCTCCCTCTTGGGAACATTTATCCCCAAATATCAAAGAAACGTACATAAGAGAAGTAATTATGGAGATTTCAGCCCGACAAAAATGTAACAAATGCACTTAAACATCATTTTCAAAAAGTTTCAACATAAATGTCAAAAGTCACCATAAACTTGTTACCATGAACATGAATGCATGCAAAAGACATAAGGGCTGAAACTTACTTGAGATCATGGAAAAGGCTTAGTTTGCTACCTTAAGCTTGAATAGAATGAAATAGGTACAAATATTGCTTCTTTATGTCCACTTCAACTTCCCCAAGTGATGCTATCGGCTTGTTGATTCCTCTGAGAACCTTGACGAATGCTACATCTTTGTTCATCAACCTTTCCATATGTCCATCCAATACCTCTACAACACTTACAACTTCAAAGAGTTTTTTAGCACTTGGGTCACCAACACATTTCTTCAACATAGATACATGAAGGACTGGATGAACCATATCCATTTCCATCAGCAATTCCGATTCATAAGAAACTTTACCAATTCTCCCCAACACTCTATAAGCACCCACAAGCCTTAGGCTTAATTTCGCTTTCTTGCCAACCCAGATAACACCCTTCATGTGTGGGACTTTCAAGTGAACCCAATCATCAACACAAGCACATATAGCCTACCTTAGTACCTAAGGACACCATCTTCCCCTTGGGAGAAAACCTCCATTTTACCATCTTCCACCAAAACAAATCAACCCTAGCAAGGTGGGGGTCAAGGTCTTGCTCTATCATAACCTCTTCAACCAAATCGGACTTGGAACCATCAAACCACTACACTACCATTCTCAACTTTATCCAACCTCACTTCCAATCTAGCCAACTGGTGAACCTCTCTTGCCACCTCCTAGTTACCCAAAATACCCACTTTTCATATTTACGAAGCAACCTCTCATCCCTCAAGATTTGCAATATCACCCTCAAATGACTCACAAGCTCTTCTTTCATTCCAAAAAATAAATCAATATACCATCCACAAAGCTACCACATACATATCAAAGTAGGGTTTAAAGACCTTTTTCATGAGACCTATAAACATAGTCGGTGCATTAGTCAAGCCAAGAGATATTACCATAAATTTCAAATGCCCACACCTAGTTTGAAAGGTCATCTCAGTAATATCACCCTCCCTAACTTTGACTTGGTCGAACTCGGACAAAAGATCAATCTTAGAGAAATGACTAACCCCTAGCGGGAAGGACATCTAGAAACTCATTAATAACCACCAGAACTGACTCAATAGGAATGACTTTAGACTCAGTATCCCTAATCCTTACGAGATGGCAAGTGCAACCCTTGGAGATCAATTTTGGCCTTATGACAAGAAGTGAATCTACCTACAACTACCATGTCACAACTTCCCACTCAAGTACGGATTCATTAGGGAATCGGAATCTAACCCTATGGGTTCTACAATCAAGGGAAGCATGATATGCATGTAACCAACCCACTCCAAGGGAAATTCTCAAATCCCACCATACCTATTTCAAAAAAATTACAAGACAAGACTTCATGCAAATGGGACAACCCCTGTAGACTTTTCTAGCAACAATAGACTCACCAATGGGGGTAGACACCAAAAAGGTTCACATAAAAATTCGGAGAACATATGAAACTTATTAGTAACAAAGGAATGCTAAAAGAATTAGTGTCACCTGGACCTATCAAAGCATGCACATCAAAATAAAAAATCTTTAACATACCAGTAACAACATCAGGTACCTCATCCCCTCATTACCTCCCTTGAATTGCGTAGAATTGATTGTGCCGTGGAGCACCGCTTTGTTGGTCACCTTGATCCCCTTGATCAACATGACCACCTTTACCCCTTTTTTGAGCGTATGGACAATCAACTAGCCTATGACCCTCTTCACCACAATCATAACAAGCATTGGTTTTCCTCAAGCGTAGACAACCATGGTTCCTTCCACACCTTTGACCCTTGGGGTTAGTTCTCCCACCATTGCCATCTTGAAACCTTGGGTTTATACACCCAATCAATAGCCAACCTCTTATTTGGATAATTAAGGGTCACTTGACCTTGGAAGCCACCATCAAATCGAGCCCTCTTGGGCTACTCACTTCCCCTCTTTCTAAGATTCTCCCCCTCAAGTTGTTTGGCATATGTTATGAGCCGGAACAAGTCTATGTCACTTACAAGCATCGTGGTATGACATTCTTCATTTACCAAGTTGGACACCCCCGACACAAACTTGTTCATCCTCAATCTAGGTTCAGTGACCAATTGAGGAACATACTTAGAGATCTTGTTGAACTTGAGGGTTTACTCCCTCACACTTATGGAACCTTGACTAAGATTCATGAACTGCATCATTTTAGCCTCTCTTAATTCAATAGGGAAGAACCAGTTGAGGAAGGTGGCTTTGAACTTCTCCCAAGGAATAACATTATGGTTTCCCCTCTCCACCTTCTGTTGCACAAACAAAATTTGAGCCACCCCTTTGAATTGGTAGGTCGCTAACTTGCCTTTTCCTCTGAATTGAACCCTATGATGGATAGCACCTTGTACACTTCATCTATGAACTCTTGAGAATCCTCATCCATCTTGGACCCATGGAACTCCTGTCGGTTAACTCTAGTGAAATCCCTCAACCTAGAAGCCGCAGTGTGAGCATGAGGAGCTTAGTCCCCTTGATTGATTTTTGTCAGTCGTAGAATGGGCCAACATTGTAATGGCATGCCGAAACTCGATTTGAGAAGCTTATTCTCCTTGAGGGGGTTGGGAGCGGGATAAGCCAATTGCCACATGGGTGCATAACCCCTCCTTGGTCTTCCTCTTTGTAGCAACATGATCTAGAAGAGCAAAGAGCATTCATTGGGAGGGGGGGGGGAAATGCCTTATCTTACATCTAAAGCATGATATAGACCATAAAGAAGTGAAACATTTTCTAAAATGCCTCATAGCCTCCCATTTGTAGTTGTGGTATGCTTCACAACCATGAATAAGACTCTAATCGATGCAGTGTGTTGGATTTCAAGGACAATTGATAACCTAGTGCTCTAATACCAAGATTGTCATGACCCAAGCCAAGGGCCTAGATGTGACACGACGAATAGGAACCCAAATGGACCCAAACAAGGCCTCTTAGCATATCAATCACATATCTTTGGACGCGAAAGCAAGCTAAACATCAATAAGAGATATATAAAACAGGAAGTGGGACTAAGGGAAGTCTTAAATACAAACAAAGCATAAGAGTTAAGCCGGAAACACAATAACATCATAATATTCAACACACACCTCTAACTAAAAATAGAGCGGGGGCTGTCGACACCCAATTTTTACCCTCCACGGTGTCAAATTATTCACTGGGCTTTATTTTTATTTTTAATAATTTTTAAATAGTATTTTCAAAATCGCCCTTTTTCTCCTCTCTCCCATCTCGAAACCACCGGAAAATCCCAAAAACGCGGGGACGAAAATTGGTCAAGAGGAAAGTTAATTTTTCTTTTCGTTTCAAGTTAGTGGCATGTTTCTTCCAACTCTTGTCTGTTTTTTTTCCTTTTGCTATTGAATAAGGTTGATTTTGAGGCATGAATTGCAGGTTCTCTATTTCGCTCGAAAATATTCTTATGACGTAACTTGCTTTGTTTTCTCAAAATCATATGTTAATATGCTCTGGATTGCTG
>JAABOM020057909.1:0-14558 GCA_011800125.2 Solanum clarkiae
GTGGGGTTGGAGTAAAAAATTAAAAAAAAATTAATTTTGAATTTTTGTAAAAAATAAATTAATTTTTTGGGTGGAGGGGTGGAGGGAATTGGGTAGGCCAGAATAGGAATAGGTGACAAAAGTAAAATTTTCAAAACATGATTTTTTTTCAAAAATAATTATTTAATCTTATTTTATTTAAAAAAAGATTCGGGAAGGGGGATCGTAATATTGATGGGATAAAAAAAATCAATTTGAAATTGTATAAGAGTTTTGGAACATATTTTCCTTAACTTTTGGAAGGAAGTCATTTTCCTTAAATTTGAGGAAAATGAGTTGATCTGGAAAATATTTTTCAAGATATTTAAGCCAACCAAACATAATAAAATAAAAAAAAACATTTTTTAAAAAATATTTTCCTCCATACCAAACACACCCTTAAGCTTCATTTATTTTAATAGTGTGATAACTGCATAATAGTAACATAAAGTGTGCATACATTCTTGTTGTTTGGTTGAAGAGATTTTATTAAAGAAAAAAATAAATAAACAATGAAATTACATGTATATCCACTAAATTGTTAATCATTACAGTGATGTGACTTGATGTTAAGGAACAAAACTTTTGCTTTTGGTGAATTTCTTATAAAAGTTGCAATGTTTTGCCTACTGACTCGTTGTGAAAGTTATGGCCAACATAGGTTACACAGGGTTAGAAATTTTCTTATAGTTATCACATTATAATTTAAGTTTTGGGCATATTGAGATAAGTAATAAAATAATTGGTATATTGTATTATATAAATACTATTAGGTTTGTTATGTAGAGAATTGAGACCAAATCTTAGGCTTGAAATTTTGAGAATTGACTATAGAATTAAATGGGTTTGGGTCTGGGTTAGACATATAATAATATGAATGTCATTAGACTCCTTGCGATGTGTAAGTTTAGTTCTTGATAGAGAATTATCATTTTGGGAGTTAAATTTAAGATTTGTCTATTCGGTAGAAGTGTTCGAGTGCGGTTCGGGCATTGGGGTAGGTTTTGCTAATTCTTCTTTGATATTGGGATTGAGTTATTGAATATGCTTATGTTATAATCCATGGGATGAGACTGTATCATATGTTAGGTGGAAAATTCTTATTGTGATGCTAGTATGAGGGCTTTAATTGTCTCTGTGTTTGCTTTGACAACATATGAATCCTAAATTTAGAATATTATGAATATGACATGTTGAGAAAGGGAGATAATTGTGATGTGATATGGAGGATCATAACTTACTTGA
The DNA here is from genome assembly GCA_011800125.2 of Solanum clarkiae. NCBI lineage: Eukaryota > Viridiplantae > Streptophyta > Magnoliopsida > Solanales > Solanaceae > Solanum > Solanum clarkiae. Next base: position 1,264 of record JAABOM020057909.1, read on the forward strand.
GAAATGAAAGTTACTAAAATGTGGAAAGTATTTTAAAGAGAATTGTATCCAGTATGTATAAAAGAGGGTGAATGTTCTAATTGCCAAACCTTGACAACTTTGACATTTATTATGCTTATTAATGGAAATATTGCTTCCATAATTGTGTCTTGATTGCATGCATCGTCATACTACATGTCATGATATATTGAGAAATGGTGAATTGTGAAACTATTTTTTTAAAAAACCCTTGAGCACAAGTTAGGTAGCAAAGGGACCAACACATTGTGATTCATATTATGAGTCCTTGACCATGAGCTAGGTGGAAAGGTAGCTGATATATTATGATTGAGATATATAGCCTGCGAGGTCTCCACAGGTCCCTTTAGTCTATGGAGCCTTAGATCCATGGGGTGTGTTCGACAGGTTATGTGATGGTCTTAATACCACCTTACATAGCGTACATCTCATTATACTACTTGTGGTTGTCTTGGATTAGCTTATTTGATGATTATATATTTATTTTATTTATGCTTCTTTATAAATTGGCAGCACTGATGCCGGACTGATTTTCCTGTTGTAGATGGAAGTGTTCCTAGATTGTTTCATAGTTTATTCAATTTCTGATTCTCAGTCGGCTAAACCTATTAGGTACATATTATGTGTACTCATCCCTACTTCCCTCCCCCCTCCTCAACTGACAGATTCCAGCCAGGGATATCCACGTGGTGATTGTCATGCCTCAGGCGGGTACCCTTGGCGTGGCTAGCACTTAAAGAATCATTGTTGATTCCCTAAGAGAACCGCTTGACCTCATCATCACATCATTCTCAACAGCGGAATAAAGAACTCAAATGTAAAGACCTCACATGAAATTAAAGTCAATAAAATGTATAACTCTACTATATCATAGCTTCAAAATAAAGTGAGTTTAGATACATCAACTCGACACTCTTTACTCATTGTCTAAGAAGCCTCTACTCAAAAATAAATAACATCAGAGCACCCCATGGATATTTACTTGCCTAATAAAACTTTCTCCAACAAGTCCTTCAATTGATCTTTCAATTCCTTCAACTCAGTCGGCAGCATAAGATAAGGAGGAATAGAGATAGGTTTAGTATTCTGGAGAAGATCCATGCCAAATTCTATTTCCCTTTTGGGAGAAATATTGAGCAAGTCCTTGGGAAACTCATTCACCATCGGAACTGATTCAAGAGTTAATGACTCGGACTCCACATCTTTGATCCTCACAATATGATAAATATACCCCTTAGAAATCATCTTTTGGGCCTTAAGGTAGGAAATAAATTGATCTTTGATAGCAGAGTCACTACTCTTCCATTTAATAACGGGCTCATTCGAAAATTGGAACTTCACTTTTTAGGTTCTACAATCTATAGAGGCATATGAAGCATGCAACCAATCCATCCCGAGAATCACATAAAAATCAAATATCTATAGTTCTACAAGATCACATGAGAAGACTTTAAGCAACACAGAAATAGGACAATCCTGATAAACCCTATGAGCAACAATAGACTCACCACAAGAGTATAACAAAAAAATGTTCCCTTAGAATTTCGAGGCTTAAACCAAACTTAACAGCCAAAAGAAAAGTCACAAAAGATAAATTTGCATTCGGGTCACGCAAAGCATAAGCATCAAAATTAAAAACCTTTAACATACTAGTCACAACATTCAGAGTCTCCTCAATTTCCTAAAGAGCATGCAAAGCATAAAACCTATTGTTTCTTGGAGCAACACCTTGTGGAGATCTCCGGTAGCCTTGACCACCTTAAGCCACTTGACCTTGAACTTTCTGACAACCTTAGGGCAATCAGGAACCTTGTGGTTCTTATCACCAAACCTATAGCAAGCACCAATGTGATACTTTCCAGATCTGTCACACCCGGGAAGTAATGGTCCACCATCAGCTGGTGCTTTAAAAGGAGGCAGCCTAGCAATGGCAAACCTGCATTAGAACCTTAGCCCTGTTGAAAATAACCCTAACCACCACCCTTGGAGTTGGAGAACCCGCTATCATAATGGACCCTCTTAGAATCATGTACCCCCTTCTCCTTGATGTTCTTTCCCTCAGTCTATTCAACATATATCATGGGCCTAGAGATGTCCATGTCCTGAATAAGCATAGCCATATGACATTCCTTCATAACCAAATCTGAGATCCCAGAAACAAACTTATGGTCTCTTGCACGGGAGTCAGTCATAAGCATAGGGGCATACTTTGAGAGCTTGGTAAACTTGAGGGCATAGTCCCTCACACTCATACCACCTTGTTTGAGGTTGATAAACTCTGTCATCTTGGCTTCCTTAAGTTCAAGTCGGAAGAGACGATCTAAAAATGCAAACGTAAACTCTTCCTAATTAATAGTATTACCACAGACCTGCTCGATCAACCATTAGGTGTACCACATTTGAGCCACATCTTTCAATTGATATGCAACCAGCTCAGCCTTCACTTTAGAAGTCACCCCCATAATAGTCAACATATTAAAGTGTTCATCAATGGATTTTCTCTTGAGAATCCTCATCAACCTTTGACCCATAGATCTCCGAAGGATTCATTCGGGTCAAATCTCTCACTCTAGAAGCTGGAGGGGGATCACGCGGAGGAAGATTAGCCTGCCTAATCCGAGAAGTCATCACTAGTGCAAGCACAACAAAAGTTGTACAGAACTCACTATTACTGATAGGCTCTTCCATAAGCCCTTGAGGAACTTGGTCCTCATTAGCCAAGGTCGGTCTTTGTAGGAGAGCTCTTCGTGGAGGCATCTTCTATAATGTAGCAACGACATCATTCAAAATTAGGAAACCTCAATATACAGTCCAAAGAATGACATAAGACATGAAGAAATGAGACAATTCCTATAACTTTATCATAGCCTCCCACTCATAAGCATGGTGCACTTCACACCCATGAATAGCACTTTACTCAATGCGGCATGTTGGACTCTAAGTATCATTTACAAACCTAGTGCTCTGATACTAAGCTTGTCACAATCCAAACCTACGGTCTAGGAGCGACATGGTGAATAGGAACCCGAGAATCTCCAAACAAGCCTCAAAGTATCCATATTAATATCATCAGTTTAAAAGTATATATAAATAATAAACACATAGTTCTAAGCGACAGGAAAGTAGAACTCACTGATGTCGCCTAAGTTACACCTCTTTTTAGAGGATAAAGTGGTCATTGTCAAGATATAAAACCTAACTAAGGTTAGGGTCGAACCCATAGGGAATATGTAGACTCAAGACAAATTCACCAATAAGCAATCCAAGTAGTTAACCAACTCAACTCCCCAAGGAGGGGGAGCGGGCTTGCAATAATCAATAAAAAATAAACTGAACTAGCTATCACAAGAGACAATCAATAATAGAGAGCAACAAGGGTATTGTGTTCCGCATGATTCTCCAACTTCGCATCACCGGATAATCCAATTCTTGTCTAGTGTATAACATGCAGGACGATAATTTAAGTTCACCAAGCCCTTTGGTCAAAGGTGAGAGGCAAATTTCACTATACGACTTGGCCCATCTCCGTAGTGTATAATACTAACGATTACCTATAAGTCCCAGTACAACCTCACCTTGACCCAGTTTAGTTGATTACAGGAGAACAAATTAATCAAATCCTATTAATCAATCTTTTTTCTCATTCATTACTACCTTGGACCAGTCAGTAAGACTAGGTGGGCTCTAATGTTGGAAACCACTAGAAAATATGCAAAATGAAGAGAATTGATTAATATAGGCATATATCTAATCCAAGAATTGTAAATTATCCGGGTTTACTTTGTTAGTTCTTCATGTTTCCCACAATCATACTTGTAGATTTAGCTACTCATTCTATGTGTAGATGAAGAAATTATAGATTGAGAAAACATTATTAAGCACTTATATAATTGAATTGAGATCAATTAAATCCAAGATTTATGAGAATCACAAGATTAAAGATCAAATTTACCCACAAGTGTTTTCTCACAATCTTCTCTCCCTAGTATTGAGTTCTCCAAGTGCAAATCCTAATAACTCTAAATAATGATGTCCTCTCTTGAAAAATAACCTAAAAGTACTATTCATAGTAATTACAATTAAGTCCTAAATAAATTAGAAAGACTAGTCGACAAACTCCACGAAAGCTCTTTACAAATGTGATTTACCGCTCGTAGTCAGGGTCTCGTAATGAACTTCTGAGATTTTGGACATCTCTTCTACGACACAACTTCATGACTAATAAAGTAATTTATGACTCATACTGCATGTTCATAGATGTCAATTTCATCAAATTTTTCTTCACTTGAAAGTTTTACAAAACCTATCTATACGTCTCATAGAATGCTCTACGACTCATATGCATGTCTCATTGAGCTGATCTTCATAAATCATCCCTCATGGCATTTATCACGAGACCTTCTCTGTGACTCTTAGAGTGCTCTACGATCCGTATAGGGTTTTGTAAATCATCAATAACCAACAACTTTTTCAATTTTGCCCCAAATCATGGTCAATCTATAATCCCACAAATCTAAACATAAAAACATATAAAATCCATAAATATCGTATTGAGAACACACAAAATCTTAAGTTTTAAGCATCAAAAGTGTTGTATTTTGACAGCACATCAACACCCTCAACTTAAAATTGTTGCGTATCTTCAAGCGACAACTCAATCTATATAGACAACATAGTAACACACAGACCTCAACTTAATGGCATATATCATATATATTTCAAATTCAGATACACACACCAGCTTTTCAAAATAAGATCAGATAGCTATTTAGTAAACCAATGCAAACTGGTGCATGTGAAAAAACAACTATCATAAGCAAGGGCTATCAAAAGTCCATGATCATTGAACAAGTCAAAAGCTAACAATGCAATGTAAGTTCCCTCACAGAAAGAAGTCTCATATTTGACACTCAATGATGATTTCATGTTTAACCTTGGGACTGTGTAAAAACACTCACTCTCACAAAAGATATTCATGTATAATGACTAATTCCATAGGATTGCCCCTATACTCATAACTCTGACCTTCAACTAACTAGATTAGGATCACTTTAGGACTTTTTAGGCTTCTAATGTAGGCTCAGGGGGATTTGGTATGATATTTTAGGAAATTCGTGACTAATGGTCATCCTTGAAACTGCATTTTTCTACACTCTTGCCCCATCAACTCTGTCATTTTTACCTTTTTCTCCTTTTTTTTATTATTCAACCTTTTCTGGGTGCTTTCTTCTCATTTTCCAACTTTTTTCCTTGTTTTTATACTTATTTTTGCTCTTTAGCGCAATCTAAGGCATCTTTCATTTTTCTTGCACCCAGTACATGATTTTTCTTCTTTTTCTCCTCACTCCTAACTCTCCCCCTTATTTTGGTGCTTTTACCCATTCGCTATCCACCCTCAACTTAGGCTTTTAGCCTGTGTTAAAGCGCACAATATCTATTCTCCGAATCAGGGCCACTTTTGGTAGCCACCTTCAACTTAGACATTTTGCCTCAGTCAAGGTGCACAATGTTCAAGGATAGACCAAGGACAATTCAGGATTTTTCACTAGATAAGGCTTGGTTAATTAGGTGTTCAGAAACATTGGTACATGTAAGACTTAAATATTTGGAACAAGTGATATATCATCATTTGGTTGGTTATGTTTAAGCTAAAGTGGACTATCTAAGAACAAAATCCTAAGATCCTTTCCTAATCCATTCAATCTACAATCTAACTTAGAGTAATAGGAAAAGTTCTAAATTAGCACAAAATACACAAATCTAGCAAAATAAGCTCACACTCTCATGACATTGCATACATTATCAATGAAAGACTCCCAGATCATGATTCACATCTCAATTTACCTTTACTTATCAGAACATATATTGTCAAACATCTAGACATGCATGGTACTATCTAATTACTAATCAAAATTTTTTGTGGGTATTATTTTTCAAAACAAAACACAAAAACATGCTATATACCACAAGTATTAGTACTATGTGCTACACATATTATCTATACATCCTAAATATGTCGGTTTAATAGAAATTAAATATCCATAGCAAAAAATAACACAGACAAGAAAACGTCGGGATAAAAAATTGGGATGGTTATGGACCATAAGCTAATCAGACTTCACTGAGGCCCATAACTATCCACATCCCATTGAAAAAGATATGCATTGTCCCTAATGCACAAGATTTAACCAAAAATAGAATGTACGGGGTCAAAACATACGTGGGATCTAAGCGTCAGTTTGTGGCTGAGTCTGGCCACCCTTTACCTACAGGGTAGTCTAATCAACAGTGGTACTCTGTCCGGAGGGGCCAACACCCCTCATCTACTCCTCCTCTTGAGCTCGTCTGATCTCCTCATCACGCCTCGACTCTCTTAAGGTACGCTTAAGATCCTCCTCCTCTGACCTCCTCATACATATATGTATTTCCTATGGATCCTCATCCATGCAAGGTTTCTTCCCAAGGGAAGAATAGATAGGCTCGTTAGAAGAAAATAAATCAAGCATCAGCACCAGAGATATCGTCTTTAGTTGTGTGATTGGTATCCCAAGTGTTATTGTCATATCAGCCCATGGATACTGGATCTCTGATTATAGCGCTGGCAAATGTGAAGGTCAGGCCTCACCCAATCTCCTTGAATACATCGATGTGCGCATCTATGGCGAAAATGTGATCCTAAATAGTAGTGATTGTGAATGCCTGCATTCGACCCTTCGAGTATGAAATAGCTTGCCAGACCTATGTCCTAATCTACTAAAAAAGCTTAGTCAACTGCACCTCAACATATGCTAATCTCTGCGCTATGTCCTGTATAGAAATGGTAGACATAGAGATCATGCCTGCGATAGTAGCTTGAAGTAGTGATCTCTAGTGCAAGAGCATCAATAGTGGTCCACTCTCCTCATCTACCTCAAGCTGCGAGGGCCTCTCCTCAGTAAATGAAGGGCAGTGGTGGTGTCAAGCTATGAATCCTCAGGTGGTGGCGTTAGGGTGAATAACTCAGGCGTAGATGGAGATTGTGTTCACCGGATTGCCACCAGGTTCTTATCAACTTTGATTAGGCTTGGCTCCAAGGTGTGTTGGGCCTCAACTAATCGGTCCAGCTTATGTAAACTCTCCACCTTAGACTCTAAGTAGAGTCTGTAGATCAAATACTTGAAAGGGATGGAGATGGCCCTTTTTAGTGCGGTTTCATGTATCTGCTCAGCGATGAGACAGACCAAATTTTGTCATAGCTAGCCAAGATGCTGACAACCAAAATCGCACACTCTAGCAAAAAAGTATTGTCTACAAGCATCAACCAGATGCGAGAATGAACAATAGCCCACAAAATTTGGTAGGAAAGCTGAGCGAAGCTTTGAAAATTGGCTCTATGTGGGTGGTAACCTAAGCAGGTTTTGGACCTGATCTGCAATGAAACCTGCGACCTATATCAGTAAAATGGCTCTTTGCTCAAGATCCTTCATAATAAGTGCATTCCAAGTTTGCCCTACATGATAATTAAACACAACTATGGATCTGGGGACATGGTACTCAAGACCAAGTAACATGCGACAGATATTCTCATCTAATACGTCTACCCTCCGACCCCTTACTCAAGTCTCTCTCAACCTAGACTGAGTGAGAGGTTTCTTCCCCTTGGGAAGAGAAAGCTGGATGATGGCTATATAGGATGCGTAAAACTCTCTCACCGAAATAGAAGAGCATCATCCAAGAGACTTTGTCAGCCCCTGAAGCCTATACCAAATCATTGTGTCCTAGAGACTGGGACACGGCTAAGCTCATCAACTATCACTCTGGGCTCCTCACATATAGAATGGGTCGGTTTGCCCTACTCCTTTGGCTGTATGCCCTCTCTATAGATCTCCTCCATGTCGATGATGCACCATCGGTTAGGGAGGGCATCCGGTATAGATAAAGATGATGGTACGATGGTGGAATCTTCATCTGATCTATTCTCAGAACCCTCCTCACAACTGGACTTCTCTTCGGATGGAGTGATCTGCGGCATGATTCTCTAGTCACTGCCTCCCTCTTCATACTGAGAAGGACTAGCAACCGAAGCTTGAGTACGCCCAGCTCAAGCTACAACTCTGATCTATGGTATCACGACAATTGGGTACGGTCTAACATCAAGGACTTCTAATAAGACACTGGAATAAGGGGACTGCTCCCTACCCGAATGATCCTTATCTCAAGGCTCATCCCTGAGCCTCTTCCTCATAGCTTCCATCTTTGAGATTTTACCGTTGGGGCCATAATACATGAAACATGAAAATACACTCTATGGTTAACCCACAAATCAAGAATTGAAATGTAAAAAATCATCTAAGTTCAGTTACAGATGGGCTGTACGAAAGCACTTTTATGAGTCATAGTGGACACTATGAGTTGTAAAGAGACTTCGTAGACCAATTGTTCAAAATAATTTTTGTTTCTAGAAAATTCTATGAGACCAAGTGATGTGCTGTCAAAATACAGTGCATTTGGTGCCTGAAACAAGGGATTTTATGAGTTCTTAAAGCGACTTTTAGTGTTTTGATGTGCTTTTGTGTTAATCTAGCAGAAAAGTTAGATTGGTATGATTTTGAAGAAAAGTTATAGATTTTGCTGAAGCATAGGCCATACGAGCCTACCTACGAGTCGAGCTCACGCTACGAGTCATAGGTTGTGTCATAGCAAGAATCAAAGACCAAAAATAAAAAATCTGCGAAGTGAAGGTCACCCCTACGAGCCCAGCCTGCGAGTCATAATACACACTATGACTCATATAGGTGGACTCGTAGCAAGAATCAGAGAGCCAAAATGTTGGACCAAAAACTGATGACCAAGACTACGAGACGAACATATGAGTCATAGCTCAAGCAACGACTCGTACCTATGGGTCATACTAGTTTAGTCCAAGATGCCAAGAATCTGATACGAGACCCTGACTACGACTCATAAGTCATCCTACGAGTTGTAACTGCGAGACTTATCAGCTGCCAACTGTCTTTTCTCTGTAAATTCTAGGGTTATTTTGTAAACACTTTATATAGATTAAGTTAGGTTTTTGAAAAGGAATTGGATCAGTAGACATTTCACCATTATATTTTGAAGCTTTTCTTAGGTTTTTAGGTAGTTTATCATTTTCTCTTGGAAAACCCATTTTGAGGATTGCAAATCTTGCCTTGTACTCATTGTTGATCAATCAAGCTTGTGGGTTTGCAAATGTGGTGCCTATATCCTCGTTGTTATTGGTGAAACTCTCAACTATGTTTATTATATGCATTCTTGTATGTTTTGTCTTAGCCATGAGTAGCTAAGCATCCATAACTTGGGGTTATGGGAACTATGGATAGTTGCTTGAGATGACCTAGGTCATTTGCATTTCTATGATTGGGGTTTTACATGTATTGTCTATTTTCCTTCATTATTAATATTGTTTGGTGGTCGCCAACACCAAACCCTGCCTACTATCACGATCCCGACCAAGGTAGTGACGAATAGGAAAAGGGAAGTAGATGATAGGATTCGGTTGACGTGTTCCAATCTAATCGACCAAACCGACCAAGGGGAGGTTGACTGGGATAATAGGTAATGATTAGTTGGCACGCCAGGGTAGCAGACCAAGCGCCATGGTGAAATTCGACCTTCACCTTCACAAGAGTGCTAGAAGAACCTAAGCTACGGTCCTTCATGGAAATCACAAATTGTAGTTATGTTATCTAGGTTAATTGAGTCAACGAACTATGGGGAACACAATTCCCAAGTTGTCCCCAAAATTGAGTGTTTCCTTGCGTTTTAGTTAATGTTTGTTTTGATTTGGTTTTGAATCACAACCCCCCCTCCCCAATTTAGAGATTGCAGTCATAAATACTAGAAATGATTAATAGTGAAGTCTTTTAGTCAAGCCCTGTATTCCCTATGGATTCGACCCTAACCTCGGTTAGGTTAATTACTGATAGTGACTGCTTTCTTATTGGAGCGTGACCATCAATCACTAGGTATGACTCGTAAAGTAGTTTATGAGTCTTAGAGTGGCGTCATAAGCAATTCCTGTGAGTAATCAAATTTGGGAAGCAGTCTACGAGACCCATCTACGAGTCGTAAAGTGATCTATGACTCGTAGAAGGTCTAATTTGATGGATACTCAGAAACGTCAAGTTTCTGAAATTCTACACAATGGGTAATCACGACTTTTCAATTGCTCTATAGGTCATAAAAGCCACTCATAGACCAGAAATCTCAGTTACATGAGTTTCTAAGTCCTTCACACGGAACCCAAAAGATATTTTCAACAACTAATTACTCGTATCGAAGTAAGAATACAAGCACCGACATCATTTTAATACTACAACCCTCCCCCAACATGTTTTAGGCATACAGACCCCATCGAAAATGATTATGCATAGGTTCTCCTGCGGTTCTGATCATTCGTGTTGAACTTACACAAAATCATGTACCCATGCCAACACACACCAATTCTACAAACATAATTCATTCAATATTATTCAAGACAACATGGTGGATAGTTCAATAGGTACAATAACTAACAATCATAAAGCCAAAATAGCCAATTCTAGATTCAATTAATCACTTCAACAAAGGGCAACCCAATTTGAAATAACACTGAAACGCCCTAAAAATGTGTTTAAAAATGTCCATAATTATAATTTTTACACATCTCCAAATCCATGAGTGATACCAAAAATCCAACTCCATATTCTTGATCAGGGGTAAAATTGAGTGGGAAATGGACATAACCCCGAGTTTAGAGGACCAGTAGCGAAAAATATTTTTTGCTAATTTTTTTTATCTAGTGTCTGTCTGCGCCATGGATGCGATGCACCAAGGGCACAAATTAGTGTTAAATTGTCCTTCGCGATGGGTTTGTATCATGGACCAGATGTGGACCATTGTTAGATTTTCCTTGGTTTTTCTATCTCGGCCAAGGGCATTGGGGTCATAGCCCCATATGCCCATTTATACATGAAAACATCTATACTAAGTTATTTCTCAACTCTATATCACTCAAGACCCTCTCAAAACCCTCTTCATGACTTAACCAAATATCTCATCCAAATTTCAAGAATTTCAAGCCTAACTTTGGAACTCAAAGATTCTCTTCAAGTTCTAAGTTCTCTTCAAGCTCACCTCAACAAAACCCAAGTTTGAGGTATGTGGATTTCATCCATTAGGTCCTTTCACCCATAGAGCCCAATCCTCCTTTTTATAAAAATTGCATGTTTTCAACTTGTATCATCCTTGGGTAGCTCTTATTATGGATTTTGATTATAAATTATGTTGGAATTTTATGAAATATTGATCGATTATGCATATTTATCTATATAGAGCTTATACTATAAATTGGTTACGTCTATTGAGACTATGCATGTTTTGAGCTAAGAAATATGATCTTTTATGAGATTTGATGATGGATTTCAAGGTATATTACATGAGGGTTTTACTATATGTTGGTGGGTTGATTTACATTGAGTTTTCTCATATTATTTTACTCTTGAATTTCATGATTTGAAACAAGCATTATGCACCCACCAAGTGTTTGATAAAATGTCTTGACAAGGATTCTCAAGTTATTGATGACCTATTACATGGTTTATAAGTCAAGTCACTTTATGATGGTGAAGGGCTTGCATATATGCATTGCAAGGGGGTGACATGCCTTGGATTCCAAGAAGTAGTTTGTTTGGTCTATGTTGGTTATGGTCTCTTCCCACACATGTAATATATATTTTGCAAGTTATATGATTTACAATCACATTTTATTACAAGCATTGATCATGCATGCCATATTGATATTTTACTTACCCATTGCTTATGACTATGCATTTTAACTATGGTGTCTTATATCTTGTTGTTTTGCATCCTACATACTTAGTACATTCAAACGTACTAACATATACTCTATGCCTACATGATGTTACCATGTAGGAACCAGAGCACCTCTCGGTCATCCTCCACGTGGCTAGTTTTGGCATTTCGGAAGATAAGCTTTGGTGTGTCGTCAAGTTCAGGGACACTAGCTATGCTACCCTTACTATTTTATATCTCTTTATGTTGAACACTTGATACTATGAGGGTGAGCCCGAAAAGTGTCTCGGCCCCCACTCCAATCTATGTTAGAGGTGTTGTTGGAACATTTGATGTACATATGCTATGAGCTTGACTCTTGAATGTTTTATTATTATGAAAGACTTCTCTTAGTCCTATTTTCCTTATTTATATCTATTGAGGTATTTATTTTCTTTCCACGACCAAGGATGTGTGATTGATATGCTAAGAGGCTTATTTGGGGTTCCTTCAGTTTCCCCATTCACCGTGTCATGTCTAGACTCTAGGCTTGGGTCATGACAAACTTGGTATCAAATCACTAGGTTGTTAATGGTCATTGGAATCTAGCACACAACTTTGATTAGATTTTTATTCATGGTTGTGAAGCGTGCCACAACTATGAATAAGAGGCGTTTTAGGAAATGCTCCCCTTCTTCATGATATATGTCGTGCTATAGAAATTAAGGTAAGCTATTCCATTAATGAATGTTCTTTTCTATTCTAGATCATGCCTATTCCAAAAGGAAGACTAAGGAGAGCTCGTTCACCCAAGGAGCGACCGGCCCCTCCCGCTCCTCAAGCTCCTCAAGATGGGGGAGTGGTCCATGATGAGCTCCAAGATGCAATCAATATGTTGGCCCATGCCATGACCAATCAATTTAACCAAGGGGCCCAAGCTCCTCATGCTCCTACTCCGGCTTCAAGGGTAAGGGATTTCACTGGGACGAATCCACTGGAGTTCCATGGGTCCAAGACAGATGAGGATCCCTAAGAATTCATCGATGAGGTGTATAAGGTGTTGTCTATTATGGGGGGTTAATTCAGAGAAGAAAGCAGAGTAGGCAGCGTACCAACTCAAAGGGGAAGCTCAAATTTGGTTCATTCAATGGAAGATGGAGAAGGGAAATGATGATGCTATCCCTTGGGAAGAGTTCAAAGCTGCATTTCTCAACCGATTCTTTCTATTGAGCTAAGGGAAGCTAAAATAATAGAGTTTATGAATCTTAAGAAAGCTTCCATGAGTGTGAGGGAGTATGCCCTCAAGTTCAACCAACTCTCCAAGTATGCCTTACAATTGGTTACCGAGTTAAGATCTAGGATGAACACGTTTGTGTCAGGAGTGTCTGACTTTGTCCATGAGGAGGGTCGAACTGCCATATTAGTTGGTGATATAGATTTGTGTGCCGCCCCACTCTAAGGGTCATGACCAGTGTCCGATAGGG
>JAABOM020057910.1:0-14557 GCA_011800125.2 Solanum clarkiae
TGACCTTGAAGAATTTCTTGAAGAAGACTTTAATGGAGACTTGAAGCTTGAAGGAATTCCTTAGATCCGGATGAGGGCTTTGGGACTTGAATCTTGAGAGAAATGTTAGTGTAAATATTTGGGTGTGTATTAGGGAAAGTTTAGGATGATATGAGGGTGAAATAAGGCTAAGTATAGGTACTTTCATGTATAGGAACCCTTAGGCCCAAGACTTGAAAGTCTTGGACCGAAGTCAAACAAAACAGGACCAGAATAAAACTGGATTACTCACTGGAATTTACATTTCTGCACAAATGAGTTCTACGAAAATGGGCATAAATTCTTTATCTGAACTCGGAATGAGGTGAAACCAAGTGAGTTTGAAAAGATAAATCAAAGAGCTTTAATTTTTTGGGTATGGGCCACACAGTTCTTTGTATGCTACGAGATATGCCCCTTTAAATTTGACCCTCTTAAATCGCATTGTTTACGATTCTCGAATTTTGATATGGTTGCTCTAAAATTCGGGTTAGAACTATTTCCAACTCAATTTTTCCCCTTTAACAAGAATATGAAGTCTTATTTTCAAAATAATGAACGAATTTTTACATATATAGAAATTATGATTCTAGGCACTTCTGAGGCACATTTTCGAGCACTTTTGGGGTCGTTTCAATTCTCTTTCCACTTCTAAGTAGGAAATTCAATGTCTTAGGATAAGCCATCCTGTCTTTGATGTTCAGCTTTCACTTGTTGGTAATTATGACAATCGGCTGCAAACTTGGCAATATCCCTCTTCATAGTACCCTACAAATAAATCTCCCTCAAGTTTCTATACATTTTGTGGAACCAGGGTGGATAGAATAGGATGAATTATGGGACTCTTTAATAATTAAATCCCTAAAGTAATCAACATTAGGAACACACAACCTACCTTGGTAACTAAGAACACCATCTCCCCCTTGGGAGAAAACCTCCACTTTACCATCCTTCACCAAAGCTTTCAATTCTAGCAAAGCAGGGTCAAGGTCTTGTTTGGACTTGACCTCTTCAACTAAAGAAGATTTAGAACAATCCATAACCTCCACAACTCCATTTCCAAATTCATTCAACCTAACCCCCAACCTAGCTAATCGGTGAAGTTTACTAGCCACCTCCTCATTGCCATCATTAATGTGGGTTACACTTCCCATGGACACTCTACTCAAAGCATAGGCCACAACATTACCTTTGTCGAGATGATAGTGTACACTCATGTCATAATCCTTGAAGAGCTCTAACCACCTCGTTTGTCTCAAATTAAGATCGCTTTGTGTGAACACATATTGGAGATTCTTGTGGTCGGTAAATTCATCTGCATAAACCCCATATATATAATTACGCCATATTTTCAAAGAAAACACCAAGGCCGCTAATTCAAGATCATGAGTGGGATAATTATGCTCACGCACCTTTAGTTGTCAAGAAGAATATGCTATAACCTTACCATTTTACATCAATATACACCTGAAACCAATCTTTGAGGCATCACAATAAACCGCAAACCCTTCTGACCCTTCGGGTAAAGCCAAGATAGGAGCGGAGATAGGCAGCGTCTTTCAAAGTTTGAAAACTTCTTTCGCATTCATTGGTCAAAACAAATTTCACCTTCTTTTGTGTCAATTTTTTCATAGGGGAACCAATAGAAGAGAAACAATCCATAAATCTCTGGTAGTACCCGGCTAAACCAAAGAAACTCCTAATATCCATCGGAGTGAATGGCCTAGCCCAATTCGTTATCACCTCCGTCTTTTTGGGGTCCACTTTAATTCCATCACCCGACACCACATGCCCCTGGAATGTAACCCTTTCAACCAAAATTCTCATTTATCAAATTTAGCAAACAATTCATCCCTCAAAATTTACAATACCATCCTCAAATGAATTACATGTTCTTCTTCACTTCGGGAATAAATCAACATGTCATCTATGAAGACTATCACAAACATATCAAGGTTGTATTTAAAGACCATATTCATAAGATCCATAAATACAGCCGGTGCATTAGTTAAACCAAATGACATCACCACATATTAAAAATGTCCATACCTAGTCCAGAAAGCCATTTTGGGAAACTCACACTCGTTCATCCTTACTTGGTGGTACCCGAACTGAAAATCAATCTTAGAAAATGAATAGACCCTTGTAGTTGATCTAATAGGTAGAGGATACTTGTTAGAGGATACTTGTTCTTTATAATGACATTATTGAGTTGTTGGTAGTCGATGCACATTCTAACTGAGCCATCTTTCTTGCTTACAAACAACACCAGTGCACCCTATGGTGACTTGCTAGGCCTTATGAAACCCTTCTCCAACAAATCTTTCAATTGGACCTTCAAATCCTTTAACTCCGTTGGGCCATATGATAAGGAAGAATGGATATGGGTTGTGTATCAGGGAGGAGGTCTATGCCCAAGTCTATTTTCCTCTCAAGAGGAATACTGGGAAGCTCATCGGGAAGGACATCAAGAAACTCAGTGACTACCGAATGCGACTCAATTGGAAGTACTTTAGACTCGACATCCTTAACCCTCACAAGATGGTAAATGCAATCCTTAGAAATAAATTATCGGGCTCAAGACAAGATATGAATCTACACTTAACCACTGAATCATGAATTCCCACTCAAAGACGGACTCATTAGAAATTCGGAACCTAACTTTACAAGTTCTACAATGAATTGAAGCATGATATGCATGTAACTAATCCATTAAAAGAATAATGTCAAAATCAACCATGTCAAGTTCAGCAAAATCACATAGAAAGAATTTATGCAATATAGACACGGGACAACCCCTATAGAATTTTCTAGCAACAATGGACTTACCAACAGGGGAAGACACCTCATAGGGTTCACATAGTAATTCGGAGCGCACATGGACCTTATTAACAACAAAAGTAGTAATAAAGGAAACAATGGTACCAGGATCTAATAAAGCAAAAATATAATAATAAAAAAACCTTTAACATACTCGTAATATCGGGCCCCTCACCCACTCTTTGCCTCCCTTGAAGAGCCTGAAACCGATTGTGACATGGAGCACCCCCTTGTTGGAAACCTTGAGCCCTTTGATCAACATAACCACCTAGTCCTTGAGGACCACCATCCTTGCCCTTGCTTTTAGCATAAGGGAAATCAACAAGCTTGTGGCCTACTCTCCCACACCCATAGCAAACATTCGAATCCCTCAAGCATTTTCCATTATGATTCCACCCACACTTTTGGCACCTAGGATTAGTCATCCCACCTTTTCCACCTTGAAATATGGGTTAGGCACCCCATCATTAGCAAACCTCTTATTTGGAGAACCAGAGGACTCTTGGCCTTGAAATTCGTTTCCTTGTTGGAAACGGCCACCCTTAGCACCTTGGAAGTCACTATCAAACTAAGCCCTCTTAGACTCCCCACTTCTCCTATTTCTAATCTTTTCCCGCTCAAGTTGTTCGGCATAGGTCATGAGTGGAGATAAGTACATGTCACCTACAAGCATAGCGGTGCAACACTCTTCATTCACCAAATCGGACACACCCGACACAAGTACATGTCACCTACAAGCATAGCGGTGCGATACTCTTCATTCACCAAATCAGCTACAAAATGAGGAGCATACTTTGAGAGTTTGTTGAATTTCAGGTCATACTCGCTCACACTCATGGAGCCTTCCTTGATATTCATGAACTCCATCATTTTTGCCTCTCTCAACTCAATAGGGAAGTACTGGTTGACGAAGGCGGTCGTGAACTCCTCCCATAGAATGGCATCATTATTTCCCCTCTCTAATTTCCATTGAGTAAACAAAATTTTGGCCACACTATTGAGTTCGTAGGCCACTAGTTTCATCTACTCCTTCGAGTTCACCATCATGATAGCAAACATCTTAAACACCTCATCAATAAACTCTTAGGGATCTTCCTCCGTTTTAGACACATGAAACTCCAGAGTGTTCATCCTTGTGAAGTCCCTCAACCTTGAGGCCAGAGTAGGAGCATGAGAATCTTGGGCCCCTTGATTCAATTCATTGGTCATAGCATATGTCAGCATGGTGATAGCATTCTGGAACTCAACTTTTGTAGCCCCATCTCCGTGAGGAGCTTGATAAGCCAAACCCTCTTCAGATGTACGATCACTCTGTGGTCTCCCTCTTGGTAGTGACATGATCTAAAGAGGAAAAGAGCTTTCGTTAGGGGAGGATGCATTATCCTTACATCTAGAGAATGACATAGATCATAAAGATGTGAAACATTTTCAAAAATGGCTCATAGCCTCCTATTTGTAGTTGTGGTGCGCTTCACAACCATGAATAAGACTCTACTTGATGAGGTGTGTTGCATTTTTGAGGACCATTAACAATCTAGTGCTATAATACCAAGCTTGTCATGACCTAAGCCTACGGCCAAGACATGGCATGGTAAATAGGAAACTCGAAGAAATACCAAACCAGCCTTTTAGCATATCATATACACATTCTTGGTTGCGGAAGCAAAATAAGGCATCAACAAGTAGAAATAGAACATAAGGGAAATAGGATAAGGGAGTCTTTCATAATAGCATAATCATAATAGGAGTGAAGTTTATAAATACAAACCAACAAAATATCAAAAAACACCTCTACTAGTAGATTGGACGAGGGAGAAGACATCTCTTGGGCTCACCCTCGTAGATAAGTATTAAAAATATACATGATAAAGTCTTAACATAAACACAAAAGAAGATATATATTGTCCCCGAATATGAGGACTCATCAAAAGCTAAATTCAATGATCCGACTACCCACGTGGAGGAGGAGGATCAATAGGAGCTCCGGTCCCTACATGGTGATATCATGTAGACATAGAGTATGTGTTAGTATTTGGAATGTACTAAGTATGTGGGACGTAATGCAACAAGAATCATAGGTCTAATAGTCAAGATGCATAATCAAAATCGTTAGACATGAGCTCAATATGACATGTATAATAAATACTTAGGTGTAAACATGCTTGAGAACACTCATACTTGCATAACTTATTCTACACAATAAAGTGAAATGAATAACTCATCCAAATACCTTGTAATAGAGGGTAAGGAATATAGCATGGGTTATGATCTCTTCTAGTGGGTAGTGGATAGTACATGGTATAAAGTCGTATATGAGGGTGAGGCATACAACATGGTTCATCACCTCTTCACGTAGACATTAGAATGCATATTAATAAGACACACATGAGGGTGAGGCATACAACATGGTACATGACCCCTACATGAAGACATTATCCTTGTACTAGAAGGTGAGGCATACAATATGGTTCATAATCCCTTCTAGTAGGCTTCACAATTCACATGAGAACAAAAATAGAATAAGAAGTCAATAATTCACTTGTAGATCATGGAATCTCTTCATGAGTTTAATGCATGCTTCGGAGCTCACAAATCACCATAGAAGTACTTGTCTTACAATTCATGTAATAGTCTTTTATCAACATAAGAATCATAGTCATGCAAACTTAATTAACATGGTGGGTATGCATACACATGCTCAAAGTCATGCAATTTAGGAGTATAGGACATGAAGGAGTAAAATCAATTTAATTTGATGTCATTTAAATCAACCCACAAACATAGTAGTAAAACCCTCGTTTGGATGTTATGAAATATATCTTAGAAATTCACCATCATTCATAGACTTGTAATTTATGTCATGTATAGTCTCAACAAGCATAAATGAACTCATGGAAATATCTTCAATAGATATTCATGCATACTTAATCAATACTTGAAGAATCCAAATCTTAGATCAGGTTTATGATGTATAAAAGAGTTTAGCCATAAAATACCTAACATTAAAATCATGAAATTTGATAAAAAGGGAAGATTTGGCTTCATGGGTTGAAGGAACCCATGAATGAAATTCACATACCTAAACTTGAGACTTTCTTGAAATTGAGTTGAGGAAGAGTTGAGGTTTGTGTTGGGCTCTTGAATTCGAAAACATGTTTTTGAAATCCTTAAATTTGAATGGGGGATTTGATTATGTTTTTGAGAGAGTTTTGTGAGTTCTAGAGTTGAAAAATGACCAAAGAAGGAGGGTTTTCCATTTAAATATGTATTGTGTTATTACCCAAATGCCCTTGCACAAAACTACAAAAACTGAGGGAAAATTTACACTGGTCCACACCCTAGGTGTGATGCGGACCAGACACACACTTCATGAACAGTGTGTCGCGCCCCAGGAACATCGCGCCCTGGGCGCGCATGGACACTGTTTCTAGTTCCCGTTACAAAAAATATTTTTTACTACGGGCCTTCTAAAATTCGAGGGTTACCCTTTTCCCACACAACTTTGCCCCCCGAACAAAAATATAAAGTCAAATTTTTGAAATCATGCACGATTTTTGAGATGCTCAAGAAATACGCTTATGGGGCATTCCGAAGTATATGAGGGGTGTTACATTGATGAGTTTGTTCTCATGGACTCTGTTTCTAAGGCGAGCTTTGCATTGTTCGTGGAGGATACTATTTTAGCTTTATGTATTGTAGTTTATTTTTTTCTTGGGGTTGTATGCCCCACAATTAAACTCATGTTACTCTATTAAATGCTCAGCGATCTTATCGAGGTTTTAGGCTAGAAGTATTTTGTTAAGTGACATTTTCATTTTGTAACTCAATTTTTGATTTTGGTTTGATAGTTATTCAATTTTTATGAGTGGTGATGAGGTTTGGTGTTCCACATATTGTGTCTCGGTGCTTCAATGATTTGGATGCGTGTATGGATGTTTGGTTCTCTCGACAAATTGTACGGGTAGGTGCCTGTCACATCTAGGGGTATTTGGGGATGTAAAAGCCTACTTGAGTTTCATTAGTCGGTATCATTTCACATCACTGGGGTTGTTTTAGTTTGGGTTCGATGATTTTCCGGACATGCTTATCCTTGATATGAGTTTCGATTGCTAGTCTTATTATAGTTCTCTACATTTGAGCAATTCTATATTTATAGCATTTCACCCCGTCAGGCAAAGATATTTATTGGGTGATTTCTGCTAGTGCTCACCCCTACATTTCTTCATCTTCTCATGACTAAGGTCCAGGTACTAGTGGCGGTCACTGAGTTGGGGGTTTGTGAATGTTTCAAGAGATATTGATGAGCATCAATACCTCTAGACACTCTATAGTCTCTTTCCTTTTTTATAGCCATTTTTTGTATCTAGACAATGGCCTTGTGCGGTGTAGCGGCTTGTATATGTAGGAGTATTCTTGCTTATTTATCTTATTATTATGTATATTTTCTCTTAATTAATAAGCAGTAGTTAAACTACTTTAGTTGTCTACTTCATCATCACTATTTTGTTATTCTTGGCTACTCAAGCAGGCAGTAGGTCGAGGTGCCTGCTTCAGCAGCTTGAGGGTAATCTATAATTTCTCGCAACAACTGAGCTGCTTCAGCTGCCTACTTGAGGGTGTATTTGTAATTTAGAGCTTATGTGGAGCCATTAAAAAATATTTTGTAGACTTTTAATTTTAATCTTTTCAATGCATATTGACATATCTGCTTCAATCGTTTCATAATATTTATTTGGCTGCTTCACTTATAATTTTACAATATTAAAATATTAAATCTTTTAATTAATAAGAAGCAGTTGAGCTGCTTCAGCTGCTGCTTCATCATCACTATTTTGTTTTTCTTAGTTGCTCAAGTAAGCAGCAGGTTGGCGTGCCTGCTTGACCAGCTTGCGTGTATAGCTATAATTTCTCTCAACAGCTGAGCTATTTTAGCTGCCTGCTTAAGCAGTTTGAGGGTGTATTTGTAATTTAGAGCTTATATGAGGCCAATAACAAATATTTTGCAGACTTTTAATTTAATCTTTTTAATGTAGCTACAGATTCAGTGTCTACTTCAACTATTTCATAATATTTCTTTGGCTACTTCAATTAAAATTTTACAATAATTTTTCAAATATATATAAGTAATCTATCGATTACACATAAATCGAGATTAAAAATTAGTTTAGATTTGCTGCTTGATTGAGCAGCTTCCGCTGGGTCAATAAAGAATAATTTGCGGGACTTTTAATTTAATCTTTTCAAGGAAGCTGCATATTGATGTATTTACTTCAACGACTTCATAATATTTCTTTAACTACTTCAATTATAATTTGCAATATCTTCTAAAATATATAGGAAATATTCATCGATGTCATATAAATAGCTACTAAAAAATTAATTTATATTGGGCTCATGCTAGCACGGGCTTTCACGACTAGTGTGGGGGGGGGGTATGTATGTGTGTATATATATGTGTGTATGTGTGTGTGTGTGTGTCTGTGTGTATGTGTCTATCATAACTATGTACAGTTGACTTCTAGGGTTGGTTTATTCAAGCAAATCTAGTATTGTTGTGTTTAATGATTTAGGACAGGTATCCTGGGGTTAAGAATTTGCTTACCTATAGGTGAAATCTAACAGGAGCCATCAGACTTGAACCGGATTGTGAAAAAATAGTCTAACTGGGAAATAGATAACTACGTTCAATATATAAGTTTCCATCAACTACGCAACAAACAATATAAATCAACTCTTAAATTTGAAATCTAACTTAATAAAATTATTATAGTAAAAAGACTTGCAAATCTGAAGCAAATATTCAACAATATCATGTGTTGGAAGATAATTAAGTAGTTAATTAATGTATATTTTTCTCTTTTTAATTAAATCACTTAATTATGTTAAATTGCATGAATTTATTGCGTCAAAATATGGAACTATGCTTCTTGGTACATGGTGCTATTTATGACCCAGTTTCAAATAATAGAACTATATGTGTTGACCTGACAAGCATCCCACATCTCTTTTTAATAAAAAGGAACTCATTGGTATTATTCGTATTAAAATGAAACAACCCACTAGCTATCTGGATAATCAGTTTTCAATTTTGGGATAGGTATCGTGTTCTTATCGTGAATTGTACTCCTATAAATGTGTCACAACCCAAGCCTAGGACTTGGACGTGACACGATGAATGGGAAACCTGAAGGAACATCAAACAAACCTCTTAGCATATCATTCGCACATCCTTGGTCGCTGAAGCAAAAGAAACATCAACAAGTGATACAATTAAAAAGGAAAGCGGGACTAAGGAAAGTCTTTCATAAACATAGAAACATAAAAAGAGGCAAGCTCAAAGTATATACAAACTTAATATCCAACAACACCTCTACATTAGAATGGAGCGGGGCCCAAGACATTTCCCGGGCTCACCCTTATGATAAGAAGTGTTCAACATAAAAAGAGAAGCCCCAACATAGTATGAGTGATAAAGCTATTGTTCTCAGAATGAAGGACTCACCAAAGCTTTCTTCGAAGTGTCACAACCCAAAATAGAGCTTAGATGTGACACGGCAAATGTGGAGCCCGAAGGGTCCCTAAAGAAGCCTCTTAACTTATCATTACATATCATTGTTCACGGAAGCATTTAAATGACATAACAGAGTAGAAATAAGGGCAATGGGACTAAGGGGAAAGCTTGCATAACATCATAATCAAGAGACAAAAGAGTCAAGGCTCATACCATAGATATATAGTATGACAAACAACACCTCTACTACATATATAAGAGCGGGGGCCAAGACAAAGCAACCAGGCTCACCCTAATAGTCGAAATATAAGATAAATAAGAGTATCTCAATACTTAATTAGAGAAACATATACTAAGATCCCCGAAGTAGAGGACTCACCAACTAGCTTGAGTAGGACCGAACTAGCCATGTGGAGGAGGAGGATGATAAACTTGGGCTCCTATCCCTACACGGTGATATCATGTAGGAAAGAGTATGTGCCAGTACGTTTGAATGTACTAAGTATGTAGGATGCAATGCAACAAGACATAGGCATCATAATCAAACGCATTACGATAGGCTATAGGCATAATATAACATGGCATATATGATCAATGCTTAAGTAAAACATGCTTAAGTAACTCATGCTTATATAGGATATCATATGTGTAGAAGAGACCAAGCTAGATTTCCAAAGTACAAACCCTTTGGTACGTTGATGATGATCTCACCCATCACCCTAGTGTGTGAGGTACAAACCCCTCAACTAGGATGATGATGATCTTACCCATCAGCTTGGTGTGTGAGGTACAAACCTCTCAACTAGGTTAGTGGAAATCTCACCTACCACCCTAGTATTTTAGGTACTAACTCCTCAACTAGGTTAGTGGCAATCTCACCTACCACCCTGATGTTTGAGGTACTAACCCCTCAACTAGGTTACTCGAGCTCTTAATTCCCCCAGGATCGGGCATGATCTAATACAACATGTTATATAGAATATATCATATGCACAAGCTCTTTCCATCATCATAACATCAAGCACATCATATCTCATGCTTTGGACCTTCAATTCCTCAAGAAACCATAATCGGATATTTTATCAAACACTTGGTGGGTGTGAAATGGTAGTATAAAACTATGCAATTTAGAGATGAAACCATGAAAGAAAATACATTGTAAAACCATCAATCAATACCTTGAAATACTCTTAAGCCATATACAGAAAAACCCTTATCAAACCTTACAATAGACGTAATATTCATAGCTCCAAATATAGTAAAACAGTCACAACTTCACATAGCTTTAGCATAGTTCATAGACATATTCATACTAGTAAAACCATTTATAAAATCAACTTTAAATCATGCAAATAGAGTGAAAAGGAGGTTAGGGAACAATGAGTGAGTGGACCCAATGGTTAAAACCCACATACCTTGACTTTGGAGAACCCTTGAAAAAGATTGGAGATGGAGACTTGAAGCTTGAATGAAATCCTTAAGATTGGTCTTGAGTTTTGGGAATTGAATTTAGGGTGGAATATGAGTCTAAGTATTTGAGAGGATATTGAAGAATGTTAAGGATGATATGAGGGTGAAATAAGACTAAGTATAGGTATTTTCACGTACGAGAACTCTTACACTATTTTTCAGCTCACTTTAAAAATTTGGATTTTGCTATAGTTTCTCTAAAATTTGGGTTAGACCCATCTCCCACTCAATTTTTGCCCCTGAACAAGAATGTGAAGTCGAATTTTCGATATCAGGCACGGATTTTTGGATATATGGGCACTATTTGGGGCACATTTTTGGGCACTATTTGGGGTTTGTTTCAATATCTCTCCCTTGGAAATATTTGTCCTCGAATGTAAAAGAGACATACGAGACAAGAGTGATCATAACCAAATAAGCACCAACAAGAATGCAACATTACATTTAAAACACCATTTTCAAAATCTCAACATAAGGGTAAAATCATCATGAACTTGCCAACTTAAACGTGAATGCATATGAATGACATGGGGGCTGAAACATAAGACTTGGAATCATAGAAAGGACTTGACATGTCATCATAAGATTGAATAAGATGAAAGAAATACAGATATTGCTTCTCCATGCCCGCACCGGCTCCCCAAGAAATGCATATGAATAGACGACTATTCCAAAGGGCCTTTACGAATACTACATCCTCATCAATCAACTTCTCCACTCATCCATCAAACACCTCCACTGGGACCTCCTTCTAAGCCAACTTATCCTCCACCTTACCCACAACTTCAAAGAGTTCTATAGAAGTAGAGTCACCAACACATCCCCTCAAACTAGAAGCATGACAAATAGGATAAACCATACCCCTACCATAGGCGATTCCCAAACTTAGGCAACCTTAACAACCTCCCTCTACACTTTATAAGGACTCACAATCCTTAATTAAGTTGTCAACCCTAAATACACCTAACCCACTTGGTACCATAACTACTATCTCCCTCTGGGGAGACAACCTCCACTCTAACATTTTGTCACCCAAAACTTTCAACTCTAATAAGGCGGAATCATTGCCTTTCCTAATCTAGACCTCTTAACCTAAGAAGATTTGGAACCATCAAGAATTCTACACCATCATGCTCAACTTCCCTCAACCTAACTCCCAATCTAACCAACCAATGGACCCTACTAGTCTCCTCTTGTTCACCATCAACAACATATGCTAGGCTACATAGAGTACCGACCACAACATTAGCCTTACAGGAGAAAAAATAATGCACACTCATTCATAATTCTTAAGGAATTCTAACCACCTTCTTGGTATCCACAATGCACACCTATCATATTTGGCAAACAACCTCTCATCCTCCATGACTTGCAACACTACACTAAAATGATTCAAAAGCTCTAAACAAAGAAATGCCTCATCACTATAGACCATCACAAACATAGCAAAGTAGGGTTTTAAGACCCTATTCAAGAAACCCACAAAAACCACTGATGCATAAGTTAACCAAACAACTCCATCAATACTAAAAATGATCACTCCTAGTCCGAAAAGACATTTAGAGATATCACCTACCCTCATCCTCACTTGAGAATAAGACCTGAACCCCAAATTAACCTTAGAGAAGTGACTAATTTATTTTAGTTGACCGAATAGATCGACAATCCTTAACCGTCACATCACAACATTACGGGTCCTGCACTAATCGAAAACATACTATGCAAGTATCCAAACCACCACAAACTAAGCCCAACCAAGATCACAAGATAAGACTCTATGCAACAATAACATGGGCATCCCTCATAGACCCCTTCTAGCTACAATAGACTCGCACAACCATCAGGGACACACACATGATTCCTATTAGCACAAAGGAATAATGCAAGGAATAGCAACCCACGGACCTACCAAATCACCCTACTCAAAACATTGGTCACAACATTGTCCTTAATTAGGGTCAACTAAGTCATAGGAGAAGTAATAGAAAATAACCTATTCACAACCTCCGGTATTAGCCCGCTAAGCCCAAGAAGCTCCTAATATTCGATGAGTTCAAAGGTCTAGGCCAATCTCTAATCACCTTCGTTTTACTAGGGTCCACTTTAATGCCATCAACCGGCACCACACGATCTAGGAAGGCAACCTCTCACAACCAAACTCCCACTTTTCCTATTTAGCATCTAACTTTCTTCCTTAAACTTTGTAGTACTACCCTCAAATGACTCACATGCACTACCTTATTAGGGAAACGAACCATCATATCATCACCAAACTACGATAAGCCTAATAGAGTAGGGACTAGTAGGCATAACCAACGCACAAGTCAAAGCGAAAGACACTACCCCAAAATTAAAATATCAAAAATGGATATTCAAAGCCTCGTCTACCACAACATAAAATTCTATAAACAAAACAACTTAGATTCAACACCTCCAATTCTCACAAGATATAAATGCAAACCCTTAGAGACCAATTGCACCTTAAGACATGAGATGGACCTACCTCTCTTGTTATCATTTAACAACCTCCCACTCAAAGACGGGCTCATTTGGGAATCGGAATATAACTCTATGGGTCCCACCATCAATGAAGACACAACATGCATGCAACCATTCCATCCCTGGTATGCCTTCAAATCCACCACATCAACTCTAACAAACCACAAGGCAAGACCTAATGCAATACAAACCCGGATCAATACCTATGAACCTCCTAGCAACCATATACTCAACAAAAGGATAGACACCAAAGGTCCACACAACAACATGGGCACACAAGAAGTCCCACTAGCATCTAAAGTAATAGAGAAGAAATAGTAGCACACCGGGCCTATTAATGATGCACATCAAATCCAAGGGAACTTTAACTTACAGGCAATAGCATCGGGCATCTCATCCCCTCCTTGAGGCACTTGATCGACATGACTACCTCGATCTAAAAGTCAACCACCCTTACACCCCATCCGACTAAATGGACAGTCCACTAGTTTGTGACCCACTTTACTATATCCAAAGCAAGCACTAGTGTTCCTCTGACACGGGCCACCGTTGTTCTTCCCACAACCTTGACACTTAGGATTAGTTATCCTACTATCACCTCCTTTTGGTTAAGCGAGAGGACAACCACTAACTTTGTGCCCAAATCCACCACAACCCAAGCAAGAATTAGACTTATTCAAATATAGGCCACCATGGCCCTCCATATACTTTCGGTATCTAGGCCTTTCCAACCCCTTATCACCTCTTTTACCCCTTTTATGCTTATGAGAAACTCCTTTATCGTATGACCCATCTCCCCATAACCATAACAAGCATTAGTACCTCTTAAGCATGGGCCATCATGACCTCTACCACATTTTTGACACCTAGCATGAGGCACTACGCCACCACCACCTTTACATTTGGGAGTTTGGAACTTACCCTTAACACGGGCCTTCTTGGACTCACTACGCTGGCTCTTACCATTTGAAGTCTCAGGGGCACTCACTTGTTGATTGACTTGAGTTTCCAATGTTGTCACTACTTTGGCCATTACCCATAGAGCATTATAAACCTCCGCATTCGACGTATCGCCATCTTGGATAGCTTGAGCTATATCCTGAAATGTAACGGTTATGGGTATGCCGAATTTTTGCCCAATTTGACATTTAAGACCAAATTCAAAGTGTAACTTGTTTTTCACCTCTTTCATGTAATACATAAGCTATTTATAACTTTCATAACACCCCCAAGCCATCT
>JAABOM020057911.1:0-14557 GCA_011800125.2 Solanum clarkiae
AAGAAGAACAATAAAGTTGGGAGAAAGCAGAAATTTTCCAAGTTAAAAGTGAATGGATATTTGCTGCTTATGACCCCACTTTATGCTACTAATTTGGCCGACCTTCTCTTGGTCTTTTGACCATCTTACACTACATATTAATAAGCTGCTTATCCAGCAGCTTGTCTATTAGACTTAGGCCAAAATGGGTCTCCAAGTTGATGGACTTGGGCACCCTATTTTGCCAACTCTGCGTACTTGGTTTTGGGCCCGAAGTATCCAAGAGTTTATGATGTATTTGGGCCTTTCTTACTATCATCCTTGGGCAATAAATATAGTCCATATGTGATGTTTAATCATGGCCCAAAGTTACACCCTTAACATGAATTTTTTTCATACTCAGACTTGAACAATTTCGACGCCGGGTCTCGTCTCCGTTTAGTTAGCAATTTAAGCTAAGAGAGTAGCTGACTCATTTACTTGCTTCCTAAGTCCTACAAGCACCTCAATTCTCTCACTTCATTTTAAGTCCGTAATCTCCTCACTTCGACACAAAACATGTATACACCCGACCCTCTTAAGCGTTAGACGTACATATAGCGCATTAACATGAGATTCAAACACTTTTAAAAATTAGCGCTAGTTTAACCAAATCATGTTATATTTCATATGTATAGTATCAGTATGGTAAGATGTGGGGTGTTACATCCAAGAGAGCTCAATTTGATGGTGGTTTCCACGATCAAGAGTCCTCTAATGCCCAAAACAAGAGATTATCTATTGATGGGGCATCTAACCCAAGGTGTCAAGATGACTATGGTGGGATTAATAATCCTAAGTGTCAAAAGTGTGGGAGGAACCATGGTGGTCTATGTTTGAGGAAAACCAATACTTGTTATAGTTGTGGTGAACAGGCCAAAAGCCAGTCGATTGTCCATATGCTCAAAAAAGGGGTAAAGGTGGTCATGTTGATCAAAGGGCTCATAAAAGCCAATAAGAGGCTGCTCCACGACACAATTGATGCTATGATCATCAAGGCAGGAAAGGAGGGGATGAGCTGCCTGATGTTGTCACTGGTATGTTACAGGTTTTCGATTTTGATGTGCAAGCTTTGACGGACTTGGGTGCCAGTCTCTCTTTTATTACTCCTTTCATTGCCAAAAAGATTCATGTTAGTCCCGAATTGTCTTGTGAACCTTATGAAGTGTCTACCCCCAATGATAATGTCTATTGTTGATAGAAGAGCCTATAGGGGATTGTCTTATGTCCTTATTGCATAAAGTCTTGTCTTGTAATTTTTGTTGAACTTTGTTTGGTGGGTGGGTCTTGGGTGGTTTGGTTACAAACATGTCATGCTTCTATGATGGTAGAACCCATACGGTTGTAATGTGATGGTTAGGGGTAAATGATCTATTTGAGCAACCACAAAGGGCTAGTCATTTATTTTCTGAGATTAATCTTCGATTCGGTTCTTTCCCTGTGTAAGGGTGAGGGAGAGTGATATCCTTAGATGGGTTTTCTAGGAGTGAACATTTTGTGTTATGGTGGAGTTATTTGGTTGACTAATGCACCGGCTATGTTTATGGATCGCATAAACTTGATATATGTATGGCAGTTTCGTTGATGGTATATTGATTTGTTTTTGGAGTGGAGAAGAGCTTGTGAGTCATTTGAGGGTGAAGTTGCAAATCTATAGGGATGGTAAGTTGTTTGTTGAATAAGAAAAGTGAGGACTTTGGGTAGCAAAGAGGTGGCTAGAGAGGTTCAACGGTTGGCTAGGTTGGGAGTGAGGTTTGATGAGGTTGAGAATCGTAGTGTAGTGGTTTGATGGTTTCAAATCCAATTTGGTTGGAGAGGTCAAGTTAGGGCAAGACTTTGATCCCGCTTTGTTAGAGTTGAATGCTTTAGTAGAAGATGGTGAAGTGGAGGTTTTCTCTCAAGGGGGAGATAGTGTCCTTAGGTACTAAGGTAGGTTGTGCGTGCTTGTGATGATAATTGGGTTCACTTGAAAGTCCTACCCATGAAGGATGTGATTCATTTTGGCAAGAAAGGGAAATTGAGCCTAAAGTTTGTGGGTCCTTTAGAGTATTGAGGTGAATCAGTAAAGTTGCTTATGAACTGGAATTTGCCTATTGAAATGGATATGGTTCACGCGCTCTTTTATGTATCTATGTGCAAGAGATGTGTTGCTGACCCAAGTGCTATAGAACTCTTTAGGTTGTGGGTGTCGTGGAGGATGAATTGAATATAAGGAGGTCCCGGTGGAAATTTTGGATAGGCAAGTGGAGAGATTAAGGAACAAAGATATAGCATCCGTCAAGATTCTTAGGATGAATCAACAAGACGAAAGCATCACTTGGCAAGCTAGAGAAGACATGAAAAGCGTTATCCCTACCTCTTTCATTCTATTCAAGCTTAAGATAGCAAACTAAGCCCTTTCTATGATTCCAAGTCCTAAGTTTCAGCCCTCATGTCATGTTGCGTGCGTTCATGTATATGGTAACAAGTTTATGGTGGATTTTGACATTCATGTTGAGATTTTTGAAAAATGATGTTTAAGTGCATTAGTTATGTTCATGTCGGGCTGAAATATCCATGATTATTTCTCTTATACATGTATCTTTGACGATCGGGGACGAATGTTCCCAAAGGGGAGATATTGAAACAACCCAAAAATGTGCTTCGGAAATGCCTATAATCGTAATTTTCATATATCTCAAAATCTGTGAGTGATATCGAAAATTCGACTTCATATTCTTGATCAGGGGGAAAAATTGAGTGGAAAATGGATATAACCCCAATTTTAGAGGACCCGTAGCAAAAAATAATTTCACAAAAATTTATGAATTACAGGAGCAATCAGTGCCCTGGTCGCGATGTGCCAGGGGCGCGGATCAGTGTTAATTTTTCCTTGAAATTTTGTTTCGGCCCAAGGGACTCAGGGTCATAGCCCTATGCCCACTTATGTGTAAACACACCCATACTTAGCCATTTTTCAACTCTATATCACTCAATCTCCTCTCAGAACCCTCTCCAACACTTAACCAAATATTGCATCCAAATTCAAGTGTCTCAAGCTTAATTCCGAATCTCAAGAACTCTTTCAAGCTTCATGTCTCCTTCAAGTCTAGATCAAGGAAAACCCAAAACTCAAGGTATGTGAGTTTCAACCATTGAGTCCTTTCATCTATGGTGCCCCACCTTCTGTTTTATGAAAATTTTCATGTTTTCAAGTTGTATTATCTATGGGTATCCCTTATTATAAATTATTATTATATATTATGTTGGAGTTTTATGAAATATTTCTTAACTTTGCATGTTTTTGAGCTATGAATCTATGGTCTAGTATGAGATTTAATGATGGATTTCAAGGTATATTACATGAGTGTTTTACTGTGTGTTAGTGGGTTGATTTACATTTAACTTTCCCAATTATTTCACTTTTGAATTGCATGATTTTAAACTAGCATTACACATAAGCCAAGTGTTTGATAAAGTATCTTGACAAGGATTCTTAAGCTACTGATTGCCTATCGCATGGATTATGAATCAAGTGACTCTATGATGATTAAGGGATTATATATATGTATTGATCTCATGAATAGTATCTATGATGTTTCAAAGTAGAACACACCTTGTAGAGGGGGTGACATGCCTCAATCACCTTGTTGAGGGGGTAACATGCCTCAATCACCTTGATGAGGGGGTGACATGCCTCATAACCATGATGAGGGGGTGACATGCCTCAATCACCTTGTTGAGGGGGTGACATGCCTTAATCACCTTGTTGAGGGGGTAATATGCTCAATTACCTTGTTGAGGGGGTGACATCCCTCAATCACCTTACAAGGGGGTGACATGCCTCAATCACCTTACAAGGGGGTGAGATACCTTGGATTCAGTGTAGTAGCTCATTTAATCTATGTTGGTTAAGGAATCTTTCCACACATGTACTACTCTCTATGAAAGTTATATGATCTACAAGTATGTTTCACTTCAAGAATTGATCATACATGCCATATTGATATTATATTTATGTATTGCTTATTATTATGCATTTTGGCTATGTTTTCTCATGTCTTGTTGCATTGCGTCCAACATACGTAGTACATTCAAATGTACTAATGGATATTCTATGCCTATATGATGTTACCATATAGGAACCAGAGCACCTCTTGATCATCCTCCACATGGCTAGTTTGGTGCTTTGGAGATAAGCCTCGGTGAGTCCTCAAGTCCGGGGATGCTATCTATGTTACTCTTGACTTTTGTTATTTCTCTATATTGATCTTTGAATACTATAAGTGTGAGCCTAGAAAGTGTCTTATCCCCCATCCCAATCTATGTTAGAGGTGTTGTTGGAACGATTGATATATTTGTTCTTTGAGCTTGACTTTTGAGTACTTTATGATTATCAAAACTTCCCTTAGTTCCTTTTCCCTTATTTATACCTTTATTTGTGGCTATTATGCTTTCACAACCAAAGATGTGTGATTGATATGCTAAGAGACTTATTTGAGGTTCCTTCGGGTTCCCCATTAGCTGTGCCACATCTAGGCCCTAGGCTTAGGTCGTGACACTTGCGCATTTAGAACTTGAAGATAATGGATTTTTGAAACCCTTCATACGAATAACAGGACTTGAAACACATTTTGAGACTTAGAATAGGATTGGGAATGACCAAAAGGCCCTTCCCGAATTTAAAAGAAAAATCTCAAAAATCATGCACTAGTCCACAATGCACCAAGGACGCGGACCAGTGTATTTTTTGCAAAAATTCCTCTGAATGAATTTTATATCTCCCATCGAAATTCTTTATAAAATATAAGTGTCACTCTGTGCCCTGTCCGCATCACGACAGGGGAAAAGACTGACACTATTTTCGAATTAATTAGCAAAAATTATTTTTCAACCCGATTGCTCTAAAATCGGGTCGAGGCCATTTTTCCACTCAATTTTTTGCACTAATTTCAAATTCGGTCTCGAATTTCCCATTAGAGCATTGGAAGACGTGCTATGCACACGATTACATTCTAGGGTGATTTCGATAATTTTACAGGGTATTACATCATCTCCCCTTTGGGATCATTCATCCTCAAATGATGAGTAAAGGCTAAATGAAAGCACGAGTAGACTCAAAACTCATATCACTCCTCACTCGAGAACTCTCAAATTCTCAACTATCTATCACTTGTGTATCTCTGTCTAAGATTCAAGAATAGAATCAACACATCAACTCGATAATGGAAATTTCAATTATATTAAGGATAGGGACATTACATTCGATATCGTTGTTATTTGGCATGAATAGGTGTGGGTATTTGATCTTCATAGCTTCCTCATCTTCCCATGTGGCTTCCTCCATAAATTAGTTCCTCCATAGAACCTTGATGAAGGCTATCTCTTTATACCCCAGCTTGCGGACTTGTCGGTCAAGAATTTGGACTGGAATTTCCTCATAGGACAAACTATCCTTTACTCTCGTACTCTCAAAAGGGATTGCCAAAGCAGGATCTCCCAAACACTTCTTTAGCATTGAAACTAAAATACCAGATGGATCCTATCTAGCTCAGAAGGAAAGTCTAATTCATATGTGACCTTCCCAATCCTCCTCACAATCTGGTAGGGTCCGATATATCTTGGACTCAGCTTCCCCTTCTTACCGAACCTCATGACACCCTTCATGGGTGTCACCTTCAAGTATACCCAGTCATCCATCTCAAACTCTAAGTCTTTTCTCCTCACATCAGTGTAAGACTTTTTGGCAACTCAATGCTCTCTCAGACCTTTCTCTAATGACCTTCACCTTCTCCATGGACTGGTGGACAAGATCAGGTCTAATCAATTCAACTTCACCAACCTCAAATCAACCTATTAGTGATCTACATCTCCTCCCGTACAAAGCTTTATAAGGGGCCATGTGGATACTGGTGTGGTAACTATTGTTGTACGTGAATTCAATCAATGATAGATGATTATCCCAATTCCCCTTGAAGTCAATGACACATGCTTTAAACCATCCTCCAAAGTCTGAATGGTGCAGTTTGCCTATCCATTTGTCCGAGGGAGGAAGGCTGTGCTCAGATTCACTTTCATACCCAATCCTTTCTGAAAAGATCTCCAAAATTGGGAGATAAATTGATCTCTTCTGTTTAAGATGATAGACAAAGGAACCCCTTGCAACCTCACAATCTCACGAATATATAATTAAGCATATTTTTTAGCCTTATTAGTTGTCTTGACTGCTTAAAAAATGGATAATTTAATCATCCTATCCACAATCACCCATACTGAATCATACTGCTTTTGGGACCTTGGTAAACTAGCAATGAAATCCATGTTGATCAACTCCCATTTCCACTCAGGAATTTCGAAATTTTGGTCCAATCCACAAGGTCTCTGATGTTCAACCTTAACCTGTTGACAATTAGGGCACTTAGAGACGAATTCAACAATGTCCTTCATTCCATTCCACCAATAGACTTTTCTCAATCATTGTACATCTTGGTTGAGCTAGGATGGATAGAATATCTGGAGATGTGAGCTTTGGCCATGATCCTCTCTCGAATACCATCGACATTGGGAACACAAAACCTTCCCTGGTATCTGAACACCCGATCTTTGCCTTTGGAGAAAACCATCACCTTTTGCTTGTGAACCACTTCTTTCAATTGGAACAAAATAGGGTCTTGGTCTTGCTTTTGCTTCACTTCTAACACTAAAGATGAAGTAGACCCATTATGAACATTGACCCCACCTTCATTGTTCCCCTCAAGTTACGCTCCCAGTCGAGTCAATTTATGAACTTCCTTAGCCAATTCTTTCTTTCTGTCCTCCACATGGACAGTGCCATGGATAACTTGCTAAGAGCATCAATAACAATGTTAGCCTTACCTGGGTGGTAGAGGATGCTGATATCCTTGAGCAACTCCAACCATCCCCTTTATCGCGGGTTGAGCTCCTTCTGAATAAATATGTATTGCAAACTCTTGTGGTCAGTGAACACGTCCACATACATTCCATACAAATAATGATGCTAGATCTTAAGTGCGAATACCACCGCTGCCAATTCAAGATCATGAGTCAAATAGTTCTTCTCATAGATCTTAAGTTGTCTGGAAGCATAGGCTATCACCTTCCCTCTCTACATTAGCACACAACCCAGTCCAACTCTAGATGCATCATAGTATATCACAAAGTCTCTCATCCAGTTGGGCAAAGTCAAAACTGGCACTGTAGTTAGTCTAGTCTTTAATTCTTGGAAACTCTTCTCACATTTGTCCGACCACTAAAACTTGGCCATCTTCTGAGTTAACTTTAAAACGACCCCAAAAAGTGCCTAAAAATGTGCCTCGAAAGTGTCCAGAATCTTATTTTTCATATATCTAAAAATTCATTTGTTATTTCAAAAATTCAACTTCGTATTCTTGTTCAGCGGGTCCAAATTAGGAGAAAAAGGGACTAACCTTGATTTTAAAGCAAAGGAATCTATTTATAAAATTTGCACTTGGTGCAATTTCCAGTGAGGGTCCGCGACCTCTCAGCGATGCGGAGAGGTGTAAATTCTGCACTATTTTTCTTAGTCTGTGCAGATTTTTCTAAGTGTTGGACTTAAGTTTTCTCAAACATGTTTTTACCTTTACTTAGACTTATTTCACCCTCATATCACCCAAAATATTCCCCAATACTCACCAAGACACTTAGCCAAATATTTGCTCATAAATCCAAGTCTCAAACTCAAGACCAATCTTAAGGATTTCATCAAGAATCCCACTCAAGCTTCAAGTCTCCATTTCAAATCTTCTTCAAGGGTTCTCCAAAGTTAAGGTATGTTGTGTTGAACCATTAGGTCCTCCCACCCATGGCGTGCAAACCCTCTTTTTACTAATATTGCATGATTTAAAGTTCATTTTACATGTGAGTCTTGTACATTGAGAAATTTACTAATGTTGGATTTGACGAGGGGTTTTGATATGAATGTCTTGAGGGTATTGCAAGGTGTTGATTGATGGTTTTACAACCAATTTTCTTGCATAATTTCTTTTCTAAATTGCATGGTCTGTAACTCCCATTACACACCCCCAGGGTGTTTGATAAAATGTCCGGATGTGGTTTTTTGAAGAGTTGAAGGTCCAAAGCATGAGATATGATATGATTGATATTATGATGATGAACTAAGCTTATATTCGTGGTAAATTCTATATGAATTATTGCATTAGACAATGTCCAATCTGGGGGGGGTCCTAGAAATGGAATAACCGAGATGGGGGTTTGTACCCGTTAATCGAGGGAAGGGTTAGTACTTCTCCACCTAGTGATGGGGCAACATCATCACCAACTGAGTTGGGGGTTTATACTCATCAGCCGAGAGAAGGGTTAGTAATTCTCCTCCTAGGTGATGGGGCAGCATTATCACCAATCGAGTGAAAGGTTAGTACTTCACCACCTAAGTGATGGGGCGACTTCATCACTAACCTCAAGGGGTTTATACCTTGGAAATCTAGCTTGGTCTATTCTTCACATATGATACTTTATGTGAGCATGAGTTATTTAAGCATGTTTTACTTACGCATTATTCATACATGCCATCTTGCTATAATATGCCCATTGTCTATTGCTATACGTGTTGATCATGATGTCTATTCCTTGTTTCATTTCATACCACATACTTAGTGCATTCAAATATACTAACGCATACTCTTGCCTACATGATATCACCATGTAGGAACTGGTGCTCAAGTTGATCATCCTCCCTCTCCACGTGGCTAGTCGATGCTATTCCAATCTTGTTGGTGAGTCCTCCATTTTGTGGACCTTAGTCTATGATTGCTATTATCTATATATTGAGACACTTTCTTGTGTTCTATTTTGACTATGAGGGTGAGCCCGATTACTTTGTCTTGGACCCTGCTCTATCTATGTAATTAGAGGTGTCTGTTGGACATCTTGTGTAATTATGGTATGAGCTTTGACTCCTTGTCTCTTGATGATGTTGATTTGTAAGCTACCCTTAGCCCTTTTGCCCCTTAGTATCATTTTATGTCTTTTACATGCTTTTGCGACTAATGATGTGTAATGATATGTTGAGAGGCTTGTTTAGGGTTCCTTCGGGTTCCCCATTCGCTGTGTCACGTCTAGGCCCTAGGCTTGGGTCATGACAAGCTTAGTCAATGGTGCAGACAAGGAAGAAAAGCCCTCAATAAATATACGATAATAGCCTACAAATCCCAAGAAGCTTCTTATTTCCGTCAGGGAGGTTGGTCTAGGCCAGTTCTTAACCGCTTCAATCTCATGGGTATCCACCTGAATACCATTCCCCTAAATAACATGGCCTAGGAAGGCCACAGACTTGAGGCAAAACTCCCACTTCGAGAACTTCACATACAATTCATGGTCTTTGAGAGTTTGCAAAATCACTCTAAGATGATTAGCATAGTTCTCTTCATCCTTAGAACACACTAGGATGTCATAAATAAATACGACCACAAACATGTCAAGATACAGTCTGAATACTTTGTTCATCAAATCCATGAAAGCTGCAGATGCATTAGTCAACCCAAAGGACATGACCAAGAACTCAAAATGGATATACCTTGTCCTAAAGGCTGTCTTTGAAATATCACTTTCCCTCACCTTCAATTGATGGTAACCCGATCTAAGGTCTATCTTGGAGAAGCAAGAAGCACCCTAAAGTTGGTCAAATAGATCATTTATCTTGGGGAGAAGATACTTATTCGTTATCGTGACCTTGTTTAGTTGTCGGTAGTTTATGTACATTCTGAGAGACCCATCTTTCTTTTGCATGAATAGGACAAGATCACCCCATGGAGAGACACTAGGCCTTATGAAACCTTTCTCTAACAAATCTTTTAATTGTTCTTTCAATTCTTTCAACTTAGTGGGGGCCATTCTATAAGGTGGAATTGAGATAGGTTGGTCTCGGGGAGAATATCAATCCCAAAGTCAATCTCCCTGTTAGGAGGGACTTCAGGCAGATCCTCAGGAAACACTTCAAGTGACTCATTCACAATTAGGAATGACTCAAGAATAGGAGACTCAACATCATTAGACTTAACTCGCACGAGGTGATAAATACATCCTTTGGAGATCAACATTCTGGCTCTAAGATAAGAGATAAACTTGCCTTTAGGTGCAATAGAACTCCCCTTCCACTCTAAGACATGTTCATTATGATATTAAAACTTAACAATCCAGGTTCTACCATCAACAGAGCATAAAAGGCATGATGCCAATCCATGCCAAGTATCACATCAAAGTCAATAATCTCCAATTCTACCAAGTCAACTAGGGTGTCTTTATGATAAATGAGTACTACACAATCCCTGTAAACCCTCTCAGCTAAGATAGACTCACTAGTAGGAGTGGAAACAACAAAAAGTTCAAGCAAACACTCTAGGCAAATCCTGAACTTACTAGCCATATTGGGAGTCACAAAATACAAAGTGGCACCCAGGTCAAGCAATGCATAACAATCAAAGTAAAGACTCGAACATACCCGTAACAACATCTGGTGCTGCTTGCTGATCTTGATGATTATGTATACCATAAAGATGGTTCGTCCTGCCTCTCGTACCTGCAGTAGTACCCTTCTGATGACTGCGGAGGACTATGCTCTGTTGGTCCCTTCACCTCGTCTCCTCTTCAGAAACTCAAACTGGAAGTGAGCAGTCTATCCAAATGAATAGGAAACATCCTTACCCACACGGAACTAACCCAGTGAAGCTTACCACACTTGTCATAAGGTTTCTTTCCCTTTGCACCTTGGGTCACACTAACTTGAGATTGAGCACCCTAGGCCTTGAAATTCTGTAACCATAAGACTTCTGCTCATACCTATTTAGTTGGGTAGGCGCACTAGCTATAGAGGGTGCATGATGAGAAGATATCTTCTGAAAGTAGAAGTTGTCACCCTTATTCTTTCTCTACTGTCCAGGCTCATGCCTAGCTGATTTCACTTTCTTGTTCATCTGCTCTT
This sequence comes from Solanum clarkiae, assembly GCA_011800125.2. Classification (NCBI taxonomy): domain Eukaryota; kingdom Viridiplantae; phylum Streptophyta; class Magnoliopsida; order Solanales; family Solanaceae; genus Solanum; species Solanum clarkiae. The sequence goes on from JAABOM020057911.1 coordinate 10,976, forward strand.
CTCTATCTCTTTTCTTATCCTCATTTTTCTGTTGGTCATACACCATAATCCTGGAGATGGCCATATCGGGGATCAACAAAGCTGCCTTGCACTCCTTTTGCACATGCTTGCCCAAGCCGAACACAAACTTGCTCATCATTACCCTCATGTCTTGGACCATCTCCGGAGAATATCTGGATAACTTAATGAACTTAAGACTGTACTTCTTAATGGTCATCCCTCCTTGCTTCAAGTTGACAAACTCATCAACCTTCGCCTCCCTCAACTATTAGGGAAAGAAATAGTCAAGGAAGGCAGCTTCAAAGTCCTCTCACTCCGCAGGCTCAGCTTCTTCACCTTTACTATCTTCCCGTTGGTGTACCATATGTTTGCATCATCCTTCAGCTGGTAGGAGGCAAACTCAACTCCTTCAACCTCATTAGCGTGCATAACTTTCAAGACCTTATATATCTAGTCAATGAAGTTTTGCGGGTCTTTATCAACCTTTGACCCTGTATACATTGGCGGGTTCATCCTCAAGAAATCTCTGAGTCGAGTTTCAGCTGTGTACTACTTTGAACTAGAGTTAGGAGCCTGAGAACCTCGACTGTTACCTGGGAGGCCACCAGCTGAGTCAGCATGTTGATGGCTCTCATAAACTCCATTTTTGAGGTGGGAGATGAATGGGGATGCGTAGAGGGTTCCTGTGGGACCCAGTCCTGGCAGGCCGTCCCCGTCTCCTCGTATCTATCTGGGTAGGGACCTCTGGATGGGTATTCTCAATAGTTGGAGCTAAGGTATCTCTCTGAGAAACTGTTCTTTTTGTTTGCATATTCTTGTGTAGCGCACGAATTAGAATGGGATTTCCATAGAGTTAAACTCTATCGCACGAAGTCAAATCATATAAGAAGGGTAACACTTCCTAATGTCCTATATCCTCTTTTTTATGAAGTGTGATGCACAACACACCCATAAACAAGACTCTGCTAGACGTGGCTTCATAGACTCCCTAGGATACTCGAACTATGTGCTCTGATACTAAGTTTTTCATGCTCCGAGAGGCTACCCTAGACGTAACTGGCACTCGGAGACAATTGCTAGCCCCCAAGGGAACCAAACCACCTAGTCTCATCGTAATCGTTCAACCATCGATTAGCAGAAAGCATTAGAGAATAACCTCAACTATCAGTGGGCTACAACATTACTCATCCAATGTCCATCACATGAATTAATATTAAAGAAAACTCAGTTTAAGAATAGAGAAGGGGAAAAAGAATCCTAACATCAACCATCATCTATCTGTGTTTATAAAGTTTCTATAACTATTGTCTAAGAAGGTACAATGATAGGCCATGACTACCACAACTCAAGATAGTAACTCAAAACAATATGAAAGGGAAATAAATACATCCTCCGAACGCAAGGGAGGACTCACCAAGTCTCTGGTTGAAAGTCTGTGAACCTCAACGATTCACTTGCTAAAGTCCTCTATCTATTGAATCTGCATCATGAAACGATGCTGCCAAAGGGCGTTAGTACGTGGAATGTACTGTATGTAAAATGGCTAAAATAAACAATATCAGTAAGAAAAATATGAAATGACATAAGCTCATTAGTTACTCAATCTCAACTCAGGATAAGAAATAGGACTCTATCACAACACCATCAATCAAGACTCATACTATCACATCAACATAAGAGTACTATCAACATGAAACCTATCTGGGAGTTTCTAGAACCGACAACCACCACCTATGAGCGGGTAGTGATACAATGGAGAGATGTCATTGCCACATCCGTTCAGTACCATACCGGGGTAAAGAACGAGTCTATCAGTAGATCCATAAGTCTGTCAAGTCCTCTTTTTGGACAAAGGAAACATTCGCTTTCATAGTCCAATCCTCTCCTATGCTGGCCATGTAGTTAATGTATGCAAGTAGAACTCACTCTTACCCATTTCAGTGCTCAATACTTCTCCTGTGACTCGATTTGCTCATAAATTGTCAATGAATCAAGAATTTCCATCACCTAGCCTCTTCGGGTAGGAAATCTTGACTCATCTCGTCATCTATAAACTCAAGGAGTAGGATCATTCTTTTAAGATTTATCTCAATTTCCTTTAGAGTCTGAGGATACTAATCTTATCAACTTCAGTCATCAACACATTCATCTCAAGACCCAGACCATAGAAAACAATACATCCAAATGGTCAAGTCTCTAGATATTACCCTTAAATTCATTTTTGAAGTCTTTAATTAAGGAAATCATGTAGGGTATACACATAATCATATAATAATTCACTTACACAGTTAATTCAAGTTATGATGATTATTAATTTAAGAATATATATATAAGATAGTTTTCAAGATAACATGCAAGATTTTGTAAAACACGACTCATCTCTTTCAACTATCAACTTACTACATTCAATGAGGCATATGGAGAAAAATCCCTTGTTTTGGGTAGCCTTTACATACCTGGGATGAAGATTGCCCTAATCTTTTTCAAGAAATCAACCTTCAACCGTAAACCTCCAAGCCCTCTCTTCTTCCTCTCTCAGGACTTACGCACTTAAAACTTGAAGATAATAGGTTTTTGAAACCCCTCGTACAAATTAAAAGACTTAAAACACATTTTGAGACTTAGAATAGGATGGGGAATGACCAAAAGGACCTTCTCGAATTAAAAACAAAAATTTCAAAAATCATGCACTGGTCCGTGACACGCCAAGGGAGGGGACCTGTATATTTTCCTCAAAAATTCCTATGAACAAATTTTAAACCTCTCGTCAAAAATTTTAAAAAAATATGAGTGTCACTCCACGCCCTACTCACGTCGCTCCAGGGGCGCGGACTCCATTGTTTTTGAATTAATTAGCGAAAAGTTTTTGACGTGGACGCTCTAAAATTAGGTCGAGACCATTTTCTCACTCAATGTTTTGCGCGATCACAAATTCGGTCTCGGATTTCCCATCAGAGGTTTGAAAGATGCGTTATGCATATTATTACGTTCTAGGGGTATTTTTATAATTTTATTTGGGGTTATATATGAGTTGCACAAAATTTAAAGGAATAACTTCAACTCATGGTAACACTATTCGATCAATAGTTAACACTAGTAGAACCATAATTACACTTGAATTTCTATAAAGTGAAATTAAAGAATATCACTTCATTCTTTTGGAAGAAATAAAGTTTCTATGACATTGTTGGACATTATAATATTTCTAATTATATACAAAAAATTTAATTTTTATAACCTTCACTTATGAAATTTCTACTGGTGTATCAACTATTCAACTTACCAATTTTCTTACTGTTCATACTTCAACAACACACCATCTTATTGTAAATTTATGAAATTTCTACTGGTGTATCAACTATTCAACTTACCAATTTTCTTGCTGTTCATACTTCAACAACACACCATCTTATTGTAAATATGAATAACTATATAAAATTAAGACATGATAAAGTGTTAAAAGCTTGAGATTACTTCAAGTGAATACTCGAGACAATGGCCAATGCTTCAACAATGTAATTGAAGTGAGAAATTTTTAAAACTATCAATAAAAATAATTAATTATTAAATTATAATCGATTA